>JAEACV010000449.1:30000-34732 GCA_016432835.1 Brassica nigra
TCAACTTCCTTGGCCTAAACGGCCATAGTCCCTCTAAGAAGCCGGCCGGAAGGGATGCCTCCACGAGCTAGTTAGCAGGCTGAGGTCTCGCTCGCTAACGGAATTAACCAGACAAATCGCTTCCACCAACTAAGAACGCCATGCACCACCACCCATAGAATCAAGAAAGAGCTCTCACTGTCAATCCTTACTATGTCTGACCTGTAAGTTTCCTGTTGAGTCAATTAAGCCGCAGGCTCCACTCCTGGTGGTGCCCTTCCGCCATTCCTTTAAGTTTCAGCCTTGCATACCATACTCCCCGAACCCAAAACTTTGATTTCATAAGGTGCCAGCGGAGTCCTAAAAGCAACATCCGCTGATCCCCGGTCGGCATCGCTTATGGTTGAGACTAGACTAGGTCCGTTTTCAAGACGGGTCAATGGGGAGCCCACAGGCCGACGCCCTGAGCACGCAGATGCCGGTGGCACGCCGGGAGGCGCAGCTGCAGACCACGCATTAAGGCAGCGACGCTCGCTGGCTGCATCAAAGCCCGGCTTAGGCACCGCTTTAATCCGTGGTCCACGCCTGACCGACGGGCGGACCGGATTGTTCGCTTCGCATCCGACCGGACGACGCCGCCCCCATCCGCCTCCACAATTTCAAGCACTCTTTGACTCTCTTTTCAAAGTCCTTTTCATCTTTACCGCTGTACGCCATCGGTCTCTCCATATTTAGCCTTTGACGGAATTTATGCCTGATTGGCTGCATTCCAAACAACCCGACTCGTAGACAGCGCCTGTGGTGCGAGGGTCCGCACGACGGGCTCACCTCTCTCGCCCTTTCCAGGGAACTTGGGCCCGGTCCGTCGCTGAGGACGCCCAGACTACACCAACGCAAGACGCCCGATTTTCGCTGGGCTCTTCCCGTTCGCCGCTACTAAGGGAATCCTTGTTAGTTTTTTTCCTCCGCTATTGATATGCTTAAACTCAGCTGGTGATCCCGCCTGACCTGGGGTCGCTGAGGACTTTGGGTCATCGAGCTTTGGACCGAACGACCGTTTTATATTACGAGGCTTGAATTCACCACCGATGTCGAGACGCCCCTGGCTCTTTAGCTCGATTTGGCCAACCGCCGTAACACACGGAGACCAGCTTCCGCCCCATATCCTCGAGAGGATGGGGACGACGATTTGTGACACTCCAGCAGACGTGCTCGGCCAGAAGGCTTGGGGCGCAACTGGCGCTCAAAGACTCGATGGTTCACGGATTCCCAATTCACACCAAGCATCGATTTCGCCACGCTCTTCATCGGCGCAGAGCCGAGATATCCGCTGCCGAGTCGCTTTAGACTTTACATTGCAGCACTACTCAACAAACACCGCCTCCGGTTGGCGAAAGCAGCATCTGTTTAGTTGCATGTTCCTCGACACTTTTCGTGCGGGTTTGGTGAAACTGAAGCTTGCGCACGATCCGACCGACCTAAGTAAGTCTTGAACCGGGACGGAACACATAACCACGGAAATCGGCAGGCACGGAATCGGCTAAGAGACCGCCCACCGAGAGTGATGTTTCATCGCTCTCGGTCGCTCGCTTCCGTGGTACGACAATGATCCTTCCGCAGGTTCACCTACGGAAACCTTGTTACGACTTCTCCTTCCTCTAAATGATAAGGTTTAGTGGACTTCTCGACGTCGCAGACGGCTAACCACTCCACGCCGCCGCATCCAACACTTCACCGGATCATTCAATCGGTAGAGCCACGGGCGTGTGTACAAAGGGCAGGACGTAGTCAACGCGAGCTGATGACTCGCGCTACTAGGAATTCCTCGAAGACCAACAATTGCAATGATCTATCCCCATCACATGAAATTTCAAGATTACCCGGCCTGTCGCCAAGGTGTGAACTCGCTGAATACATCAGCTGTAATGGCGGCGCTCCTTAACATCTAAGGGCATCACAACTGTTATTGCCTCAAACTTCCTTGGCCTAAACGCCATAGTCCTCTAAGAAGCCGGGCCGTGAAGGGATGCCTCCACGTAGCTAGTTAGCAGGCTGAGGTCTCGCTCGCTAACGGAATTAACCAGACAAATCGCTTCCACCAACTAAGAACGCCATGCACCACCACCCATAGAATCAAGAAAGAGCTCTCAGTCCGTCAATCCTTACTATGTCCGACTGGTAAGTTTCCGTGTCGAGTCAAATTAAGCCGCAGGCTCCACTCCTGGTGGTGCCCTTCCACACCTTTAAGTTTCAGCCTTGCACCATACCCCCGAACCCAAAACTTTGATTTCATAAGTGCCGAGTCCTAAAAGCAACATCCGCTGATCCCCCGGTCGCATCGCTTATGGTTGAGACTAGGACGGTATCTGATCGCCTTCGAGCCCCCAACTTTCGTTCTGATTAATGAAAACATCCTCTGGCAAATGCTTGCAAGTTGTTCGCTCTTCATAAATCCAAGAATTTCACCTCTGACTATGAAATACTAATGCCCCCGACTGTCCCTGTTAATCATTACCTCGGATCCTCGGTACAACACATAGATCAAATCCTATGATGTTATCCCATGCTAATGTATGAGCGTAGGTCTTTCTTTGAAAGCACTCTAATTTCTTCAAAGTAACAAATGACGGAGGAACGACCGCCAGTTAAGACCAGGAGCGATCATCGATGTATGCTGGATAAGTCGACCGGTGCTCGCCATACGGACCGGCTAATCCATCCCAAGGTTCAATAGCTTTTAACCGCAACAACTTAAATATACTTATTGGAGCTTTGGAATTACCGCGCCAAGCGAGACCAGACTTGCCTCCAATGGATCCTCGCTAAGGGATTTAGATGTAATTATTCCAATTACCAGACTCAAAGAGCCCGTATTGTTATTTATTGTCACTACCTCCCCGTCAGGATTTCAGTGACGGCGCCACTGCTGCCTTCCTTTGGATGTGGTAGCCGCTTTTCAGGCTCCTCCTAATCGAACCCCACCTCCTCGGCTCAATTGCCAGTACCACCATGGTAGGCCACCATCCTACCATCGAAAGTCGATGGCAGAAATTTGAATGATGCGTCACGCCATTGCAAAGGCCATGCGATCCGGGCCGAGTTATCATGAATCATCGTATAAACGCGTATTCACAATTTAACCTTTTATTTCTCCACAAATGCATCCCTTCCAGAAGTCGGGTTTGTCAGACGATACCTGTAATTACCTAATGGTTATCCGGAAAGTAAGAAGTTACCATCAAACAAATCCATAACTGATTTAATGAGCCATTCGCGAAGTTTCACAGTCTGAATTCGCTCATACTCTACACATGCATGCTTAATCTTTGAGACAAGTATATGACTATCACTGGCGTGATCAACCAGGTAGCATTCATAAATCACGGCAAGACCTAGTCGTATTCCCAAACGCTAAAGGAAAGTGGGAAATGTACAGCATCAACACATCTTTGTCCGAGACAACGCATAAGACAAGAATCGCTTCTAGTCAAGTTTACAACATTTCGCATCCGGAGATCCCAGCCAACATCCTATTCACCTTTTACGAGCAAATGCATTTTCATAAGCATCGCTAAAGGATCAAGGCTCATCATCAGGTTCACTAACCCCATAAAGGAACCGCTAACAACATTTTAAGCAAAGCTTAAATACCTCTAGATAGCAGCAAACACAGGCCCCTGACGAGTCAACCAGCATAAAATATGCTAGTGAACGAACCGAAGGATAGTTGGTCTGTAGTCAGTGCGCCAACGAGCCCATGCACACTAGCTATCCAATCACCACTCACATACTCGGACGATCATTGCCCCGCTTAACACCAATCTATCCAGCCAACCTTCTGATGTAATCAGATGATCGCTGGAAGACGGATGAAACCAGGCCAAGACCGCGGTAATAAAAATTGGCGTCGTGGGCAAAATGGTCCACTGAAAAAGTCAGCTGAAAAGCCAGCCTGAAAAAGGACCGACTGTCAACCCATCGGACCTCGCTTCGCGGCTGCACCGCTAACTGGGACGTTAACCCATACCGTTCGGACGACCCACCCTTCCAGTGTGCCAGGAGGTGCTACCCCTTTATATATACATTAAGCATTTTCAGTCTTTCACCAAGAGACATCGATTTCGTTCGAGTATTTTGATGTAAAAAAATACTCAATTTGAATCTGATTTTGTGCAGCTTCATACGATGGTGGTTAGAGCTATTCTCTGGTAAATTTTCATAATTTTTTCGCTTCTAACCATGTCTTTGATGCTACAAGGATCATTCTCGGGTCTAAAATGATGTTCATCGCGAACTTTTGATTGGAACTTGACATCGTAACTCTTTATCGACATATTTGGGATGTTTCCTTCGGGAAAATTTTGTTCAAAATATCAATTTTGAATTTTTGGGTTGTACGGTCTCGCACGCCGCTAGACATGGATCGCTGCATGCGTGGACCGGGATCGGCGCGTGACGCGGATCAGTGCACGCAGGGACGCTCCGCCTGCACGCGGTCGTCCGCCTGTGCACGCTGGACGTCCGCCTGCTGCACGCTGGACGTCCGGCTGATGCCACGCGGTCAGTCCGGCGTACGCTGGGCTCGTCCTCAAGCAAAATGCCGCCCGGTTTCGCACGCTGGACGCTCGCCTGCACGCCGGGTCGTCCGACTGTGCATCGCTGGCCGCCCGCTGCTGCATCGGACGCGGGATCAGTGCAATGCAGGACGTCCGCCTGTGCACGCTGGCCGTCCACGCACATGTAACTGGAACGA
>JAEACV010000629.1:0-25000 GCA_016432835.1 Brassica nigra
CAATTCTGGTCCGTTTCTTAAGACGGGTCGAATGGGGAGCCTACGTGCCGACGCCCCGGAAAGCACGCAGATGCCGAGGCACGCCGCTGCAGGCGAGCTTAGACCACGATAAGGCAGCGACGCTCGCTGGCGTAATAAAAGCTCGCTTAGGCCAATGCACTTAATCCGCTTGTCCACGCCTGACCGATCGGGCGGACCGGATTGTCTGCCTGCGACTCCGACTCGACGCATCGACGCTTCCATCCGCTTCCTCCCGACAATTTCAAGCACTTTTCGACTCTCTTTTCAAAGTCCTTTATCTTTACCGTTCTTGTTCGCCATCTGCCTCTTCGCCCATATTTAGTCTTTTGACGGAATTTACCACTCAGCTGCATTCCCAAACAACAACTCCGATTAGACAAATAAGCCAGGTGCGACAGGGTCCGGGCACGACGGGCTCACCTCTGGCGCTCCCCCTTTCCGAACTTAACCGGTCCGTCGCTGAGGACGCTTCTCCAGATTACACCAACTGAAGACGCCTCGATTTTCGTTGGCTCTTCCCGCTCGCCGCTACATTAAGGAATCTTTGTTAGTTTTTTTTCCTCCGCTATTGATATAGCTTAAACTCAGCAGTGATCCCAAATGAATTGGGTCGCTTGAGGACTTTGGGTCATCAGAGCTTTTGACCGAACGACTTCACGGCGATATTATTTAGGTTTGAATTCACCACCGCATGTCGAGACGCCTCCTGGCTTCCTTTAGCTCGATTTTGGCAAACCGTATGTAACACACCGAGATCAGCTCTTCTCCCATATCCTCGTAGAGGATGGGGACGACGATTTGTGACACCCAGCAGCAGACGCGGCCTCGCCAGAAGGCTTCGGGGCGCAACTTCGCTCAAAGACTCGGGATGGTTCACGGATTCTGCAATTCACACCAAGTATCGCATTTCGCCACGCTTCATCGGCGGTTGATATCCGCTAATCCGGTGAGTCGCTTTTACTTTACATTGCAGCACTACTCAACAAACACCGCCTCGGTCAGCAAAGCGCATCGCTTATTGCATGTTCCGACACTTTTCGTGGGGTTTGGTGAAATCCTGCTGCGCGCGACGCATCCGACCGAGACCTAAGTAAGTTCAACCGGGACGAACACATAACCACGGAAATCGGCAGGCACGAATCGCTAAGAGACCGCCCACCGAGTGATGTTTCATCGCTTCGTCGCTCGCTTCCGTGGTACGACAATGATCCTTCCGCAGGTTCACCCACGGAAACCTTGTTACTTAATTCTCCTTCCTCTAAATGATAAGGTTTAGTGGACTTCGCGACGCCGCACGGCGTAACCACCCACGCCGCACATCCAACACTTCACCGATCATTCAATCGGTAGAGCGACGGCGGTGTGTACAAAGGGCAGGACGAGTCAACGCAGCTGATGACTCCGCTTACTAGGAATTCCTCGTTGAAGACCAACAATTGCAATGATCTATCCCCATCACGATGAAATTTCAAAGATTACCCGGGCCTGTCGGCCAAGGTGTGAACTCGCTGAATACATCAGTGTATGCAAGGCGCCCAGAACATCTAAGGGCATCACAGACCTGTTATTGCCTCAACTTCCTTGGCCTAAACGGCCATAGTCCTCTAAGAAGCCGCCGTGAAGGGATGCTCCACGTAGCTAGTTACAGGCTGAGGTCTCGCTCGCTAACGGAATTAACTGCACAAATCGCTTCCACCAACTAAGAACGCCATGCACCACCACCCATAATCAAGAAAGAGCTCTCAGTCTGTCAATCCTTACTATGTCCGACCTGGTAAGTTTCCGTGTTGAGTCAAATTAAGCCGCAGGCTCCACTCCGGGTGGTGCCCTCCCACACCTTTAAGTTTCAGCCTTGCACCATACTCCCCGAACCCAAAACTTTGATTTCTCATGCCAGCGGAGTCCTAAAAGCAACATCCGCTGATCCCCGGTCGGCATCGCTTATGGTGAGACTAGGACGGTATCCGATCGCCTCGAGCCCTCAACTTTCGCTCTTGATTAATGAAAACATCCGCAAATGCTTTCGCAGTTGTTCGCCTTTCATAAATCCAAGAATTTCACCTCGACTATGAAATACTTAATGCCCCGACTGTCCCTCGCTAATCATTACTCCGATCCCGTAGCCAACACAATAGATCGAAATCCTATGATGTTATCCCATGCTAATGTATACAGAGCGCAGCTTGCTTTGAGCACTCTAATTTCTTCAAAGTAACAGCGACGGAGGAAACCACCCGCCAGTTAAGACCAGGAGCCATCATCGATGAAGGGACAAGCCGACCGTGCTCGCCGGCGGACCGCACCCATCCCAAGGTTCAACTACGAGCTTTTAACCGCAACAACTTAAATATACGCTATCGAGCTTGAATTACCGCTGCTGCTGGCACCGCTTCCCTCCAATGGATCCTCGCTAAGGATTTAGATTGTATTATTCCAATTACCAGACTCAAAGAGCCCGGTATTGTTATTTATTGTCACTACCTCCCCGTGTCGATTGGGTAATTTGCGCTACCGCTGCCTTCCTTGGATGTGGTAGCCGCTCAGGCTCTCTCCGAATCGAACCCTAATTCTCCACACCCGCTACCACCATGGTAGGCCACTATCCTACCATCGAAGTTCGATAGGCAGAAATTTGAATGATGCGCCGCCAGCACAAAGGCCATGCGATCCGCCGAAGTTATCATGAATCATCAGAGCAACGGCAGAGCCCGCCACCTTTTATCTAATAAATGCATCCCTTCCAGAAGTCGGGTTTGTTGCACGATAGCTCTAGAATTACTACTGCTATCCGAGTAGTAGTTACCATCAAACAAACTATAACTGATTTAATGAGCCATTTCGCAGCCACAGTGAATTCGCTCATACTTACACATGCATGGCTTAATCTTGAGACAAGCATATGACTACTGGCAGGATCAACCAGGTAGCATTCATAAATCACGGCAAGACCTAGTCGTATTCCCGAAACGCAAGGAAAGTGGGAACATAAGGACTCGATGGCCATCTTTGTCCGAGACAACGTGTTTAGCAGACAAGAATTGCTTCTAGTCACCGCCATAACATTTCCAAGATCCGAGATCCCAGCCAACATCCTATTCACCTTTACGAGCAAATGCATTTTTCATGCAAAGACGCAAGGATCACAAGTGTCGTTATCGTGTTCACGCTACCCCATAAAAGGAGCATCCGCTAACAACATTTTAAGCAAAGCTTAACAATTCCTCTAGATAGTAACGCAACACAGGCCCCGGATCGAGTCAACCAGCATAAATATGCTAGTGAACGAACTGAGAGGATAGTTGGTTCAGTTGCGCGCCGGTTAATGAGCCTACGACACTAGCCTATCCAATCACCACTCATACGCCGGACGTTCATTGCCCCGCTAACACCAATCTATCCAGCCAACCTTCTGATGTAATCAGATGATCAGTTGGAAGACGGATGAAACCAGGCCAAGACCGCAGCGCGAAAATTGGCGTCGGGCAAAATGGTCCACCGGAAAGGCCGAAAAGCCGCCGGAAAAGTGACCGGACTGTCAACCCATCGACCTCGCTTCGTGCTGCACCAAGCACGGACGTTAACCCATACCGCTCGACGACTCCACCCTTCCAGGCAGGCAGTGGAGGTGCCTACCCCTTTATATATACATTAAGCATTTTTCAGTCTTTCACCAGAGACATCGATTCTCGTTCGAGTATTTTGATGTAAAAAAAAATACTTCGAATTTGAATCTGATTTTTGCATGCTTCATATGTATGGTTAGAGCTATTTTCTGTAAATTTTCATAATTTTTCGCTTCTAACCATGTCTTTGATGCTACAAGGATCGGGTTCTCTGTCTAAAATGATGTCTATCGCAACTTTGATTGAACTTGACATCTAGAACTCTTTATTGACATATTTGTGATGTTTCCTTTCAGAAAATTTTGTTCAAAAATATCAATTTTGAATTTTTGGTTGTACGGTGGTCTTGGCACGCCGCAGACATGGATCGCTGCACGGTGACGCGGGATCAGGCGCGTGACGGATCGTGCACGCAGGACGCCCGCTCTGTGCACGCTGGTCGCCCGTCTGTGCACGCTGGACGCCCGCTCTGTGCACGCTGACGCCCGCCTGCGACGCTGGTCGTCCGGCCGGCACGCTGGCCGCCCGGCCGGCACGCGTGACGCCCGCTCAGGCACGCTGACGCCCGCTCGTGCACGCTGGTCGCCCGACTGTGACGCTGGTCGCCCGCTGTGCACGGACGCGATCAGTGCACGCAGGACGCCCGCCTGCACGCTGGTCGCCCGCTCGCGCACGCTGACGCCCGTCACGCTGGCCGCCCGGCCAGGCACGCTGGTCCGTTCGCACGCGTACGCCCGCTCGCGGCACGCCGACGCCCGCTCAGGCACGCGTCGCCCGATGCAGACGCTGGTCGCCCGCTGTGCACGACGGGATCGCACGCAGACGCCCGCTGCACGCAGACCCGCCCGCACGCAGGTCGCCCGCCGCTGCACGCAGACGCCCGCTCGTGCACGCAGACGCACCGCCTGCGCACGCAGACGCACCGCTCGTGCACGCAGACGCCCGCCTCGCGCACCGTGACCGCCCGCTCGCGTACCGTGACCGCCCGCCGTCCACGGACCGGATCAGTGCACGCAGACGCCCGCCGCTGCACGCAGACGCCCGCTCGTGCACGCAGACGCCCGCCGCTGCACGCAGACGCACCGCTCAGGCACGCAGACACCGCTCGTGCACGCAGACGCACGCCTGCACGCAGACGCACCGCCTGCACGCAGACGCACCGCTCGCGCACGCAGACGCACCGCTCAGGCACGCGACGACTACCGCTCGGCACGCAGACGCCCGCTCGCGTACCGTGACCCCGCCTGCGTACCAGTGACCGCCCCGGCTGCACGGACTCCGATCGCACGCAGGTCGCCCGCCGCTGCACGCAGACGCCCGCTGCTGCACGCAGACGCCCGCTCGCGGCACGCAGACGCCCGCTGCACGCAGACGCCCATCGCTGCACGCAGACGCCCGCTCTGTGCACGCAGATTTACCGCCACGCAGGACGCCCGCTCAGGTACCGTGACCGCCCGCTCTGCGCACCAGACCGCCCGCCGTCCGCGACTCCGGATCAGTGTCGGCCGTCCGCACGCAGACGCCCGCTCGCACCAGACCGCCCGCCTGCGCACTCGACCGCCCACGCACGACCTGGACTGCACGCAGTCGCCCGCCGCTGCACACGCAGACGCCGCTGCACGCAGACGCACCGCTCGCGCGTAGCAGGTCGCCAGGCACGCAGACGCACCGCCTCGGCACGCAGGTCGCCCGCCGCTGCACGCAGACGCACCGCTCAGGCACGCAGGACGCCCGCTCGCGCACTGTGACCGCCCGCTCGGTGCACCAGTGACCGCCCGCTGTCCACGACCTGGATCTGCACGCAGACGCCCGCTCACAAGACGCAGGTCGCCCGCCGCTGCACGCAGGACGCCCGCTGCACGGAGGACGCCCGATCAGGTTCCTGAGGACGCCCAGTGCGCACGGCGACGTGGATCAGCACACAGCCAGTCCGTAGTAGTTTGGCTCGATTTTTCACGACTGATCTCAGAGTTTTCATGGACAGTCCTAGTCCGACAAATCATTCCCAGACACATACCAAGTCCGCTAGTACATTTGGCTCGAAGCTCATGGACTTGACGCTAGAGTTAAGTCCGACATTCGACCGCTTCAACTCGATTATTTAATCATATTCCGCCAGCACACACAATAAGTCCGCGGAGTAGATTTGGCTCGATTTTTATGGACTGATCGTTAGAGTTAAGTCCGACAGTCTTTAGCTCGATTAAATTCTTCCCGCCAGTACATATGATCAGTCCGTGTTGATCGAAGTTTTCATGGACTGATCGGTGGAGTTAAGTCTGAAATGTCCTTAGCTCGATTCAATCATTTTCCACAAGACATATGGCTAACTAAGTCCTGTCCGTATGTTTTCCTCGAAGTTTTGTGTACTGATGGGACCAAGTGTACTGAAGGTATTGAACATTCCCTCGACCTACTCATGTCCTGATCGGATCTATGTACTGATAGAATGCATTTGTATCGAGCCGACAGCCGGATGCACATGAACGTAACAGCCAAAGGAAATTTTCAGATTTTCCTCTGGTCCGATGGTCTCGCCATGATGCATTTGGGCGAGCCATGTGGTCTGACGGGATGCATTTCATCAGATTTCTGAAAACTTGGTGCAGACCGCATTCTAAGTAGTAATCTCAAACTCGCCAACGCTTTCTTTATAAACTTAGAAATTTTTGGGTTTTTTTTGTTTGTTTTAACGCTTGGGGAGGAACATGTGAATGGAAAGGGGAGGGTCAATCTTAGCGACAAAGGGCTGAATTCAGTGGATCGGCAGCAAGGCCACTTGCCACTTACACAATTCGCCGTATTTAAGTCGCTCCGCAAAGGATTCTACCCGCCGGTGGTAATAATAATTAGTCCAACGGGCGCTCACGAACGGACTTAGCCAACGACACGCGTTTGGGAGCCGGCCCTACCGAGGGTCGGCAATCGGCGCGCGGGCACATGCCGCTTCTAGCCCGGATTCTGACTTAGAGGCGCTCAGTCATAATCCAGCCGCGACGGTCAGCCATCGGCTTTTCAACCAAGCCGATGACCAATCAGCGAATCAACGGTTCCTCCCGCATCAGTTGAATTACTATCGCGACGCTGGCATCAGTAGGGTAAAACTAACCTGTCTCACGACGGCCCAAACCCAGCTCACGCCCCTATTGGTGGGTGAACAATCCAACACTTGGTGAATTCTGTCACAATGATAGAAGAGCCGACATCGAAGGATCAAAAGCAACGCCGCTATGAACGCTGGCTGCCACAGTTATCCCTGTGGTAACTTTTCTGACACCTCTAGCTTCAAATTCAAGGTCTAAAGGATCGATAGCCACGCCACGGTTCAGATTCAGACGAAAATCAGAATCAAACGAAGCTTTTACCCTTTGTTCCACACGATTTCTGTTCTCGCTGAGCTCATCTTAGACACCGCTATCTTTAACAGATGTGCCCCAGCCAAACTCCCCACCTGACAATGTCCTCCGCTCGATCGACCAAGGGAAGTCTTGATCTAAAAGAAGGTTGTTACCCCGCCCGTTCACGGAGTAAGTAAAATAACGCTAAAAGTGGTATTTCATTTCATGGAGCTCCCACTTATTCTACACCTCTCAAGTCATTTCACAAAGTCGGACTAGAGTCAAGCTCAACAGGTCTTTTCCTCGCTGATTCTGCCAAGCCCGCTCCTCGGCTGTGGTTTCGCTGATAGTAGACAGGACAGTGGGAATCTCAATCCATTCATGCCCACTAATTAGATGACGAGGCATTTGGCTACCTTAAGAGAGTCATAGTTATTCCCGCCGCCATCTGCCATTGAATTTCTTCACTTTGACATTCAGAGCACTGGCAGAAATCACATCATAGATCCCAGTAGGACCATCGCAATGCTTTGTTTTAATTAAACATGGATTCCCTTGTCCGCATTCAGTTCTGAGTTGGCTGTTCGACGACCAAGAAACTCCCGAGAGCTGTTCCCAGTCCCGCCCCCTACCGACGCGATCCGCCGCCTAGCAGCTCGAGCAGTCCGCCAACAATCGACGGTTCGAACTGGGATCTTCGAGCCCAGCCCTCGAGCCAATCCTTTTCCCCGGTTACGGATCCATTTTCCACTTTGCTTACATTGTTCCATCGCACTGCAGGCTGTTCACCTTGAGACCTGATGCGTTATGAGTACGACCGGGCGGAGCGCACTCGTCCTCCGGATTCAAGGGTCACGGAATGCACCGACACCACGCGACGGCGGTGCTCTTCCACTGGACCCTACCTCCCTGAGCCGCTTTCCGGTGGGCAGGCTGTTAAACAGAAAAGATAACTTTTCCGAATTCGCCGACGCCTCCCGACTTCTAACGCTGCCGCCAACCGCCACGCCCTGCCCGAATTTTAACCGATCCTTTTCGGTTCGCGCGATAAGCGCTTATCGACGGTTTCCACTTTAGATCGACTAACCCATGTGCAAGTGCCGCTCACATGGAACCTTTCCTCTTCGCCTTCAAAGTTCTCATTTGAATATTTGCTACTACCACCAAGATCTGCACCGACGTCGCCGTCACCGCTCAGCGCCTCTAGGTTTTAGCCATCACGGCCTCCTACTCATCGAGGTTCGGCTCTTGCCCCGACGGTCGGTATAGTCAAGGCTTCAGCCATCCATTTTCGGGCTAGTTGATTCGGCAGTGAGTTGTTACACACTCTTAGCGGATTTCACTTCCATGACCACCGCCCCCTGTCTTAATCCACCAACACCCTTTGTGGGTTCTAGGTTAGCTACAGAGTGGGCACCGTGAACCCGCTTCCTGCTCATCCCAAGACGCCAGTTCTGCTTACCAAAATGGCCCACTGAGCTCTTCGATTCGCGGGATGGCTCAACAAAGCAGCCACCCCGGCCCTACCTATTTAAAGTTTGAGAATAGTCGAGGGCATTGCTCCGATGCCTCTAATCATTGGTTTTACCCGATGAACTCCCGCTTCGAAGCCCAGCCATCCCGAGGGAAACTTCGAGGGAACCAGCTACTAGATGGTTCGATTAGTCTTTCGCCTCTATACCCAAGTCGACTAACGATTTGCACGCCAGATGCGCCTCCACCAGAGTTTCTCCGCTTCGCCTCGCCAGGCATAGTTCACCATCTTCGGTCCCGCAGGCATGCTCACACTCAACCCTCTCAAGATCAAGGTCGGTCGGTAGTGCACCAGGGATCCTACCAATCAGCTTCTTACGCTTTACGGGTTTACTCACCCGCTGACTCGCACACATGTCAGACTCCTTGGTCCGCGGTTTCAAGACGGGTCGAATGGGGAGCCCACGCCGACGCTCTGAGCACGCAGATGCCGAGGCACGCCGTGAGGCGCTGCGCTGCAGACCACGATTAAGGCAGCGACGCCTCCGCTGGGCGTAACAAAGCCCGGCTTAGGCCACCGCTTTAATCCGCGGGTCCACGCCGATCGACGCATGGACCGGATTGCCTGCTCCGCGATCCGACCGACGCATCGCCGCCCCCATCCGCTTCCTCCCACAATTTCAAGCACTTTTGACTCTTTTCAAAGTCCTTTTCATCTTTACTCGCGGTACTTGTTCGCTATCGCCTCTCGCCCATATTTAGCCTTTGACGGAATTTACCGCCCGACGGGGCTGCATTCCCAAACAACCCGACTGTAGACAGCTACTGGTGCGACAGGGTCCGGCACGACGGGCTCTCACCTCTCTGGCGCCTTTCCAGGGAACTTGGGCCCGGGTCCGTCGCTGAGGACGCTTCCAGACTACATAATTCAACGCCAAGACGTCCGATTTTCAAGCTGGCTCTTCCCGCTCGCTTCGCCGCTATAAGGGAATCCTTTTAGTTTTTTTCTCCGCTATTGATATGCTTAAACTCAGCGGGTGATCCCGCCTGACCTGGGGTCGCTGAGGACTTTGGGTCATCGAGAGCTTTTGACCGAACGACCGACGATATTACGAGGCTTGAATTCACCACCGCATGTCGAGACGCCCTGGCTTTAGCTCGATTTTGCCAACCGCAAGGCGTAACACACGGAGACCAGCCTCCCATATCCTCGAGGATGGGGACGACGATTTGTGACACCTGTGCAGACGTGCCTCGCCGAAGGCTTGGGGCGCACTTCATGCTCAAAGACTCGATGGTTCACGGATTCTGCAATTCACAATTGCATCGATTTCGCCACGCTCTTCATCGGCGCGAGCCGAGATATCCGCTGCCGAGTCGCTTAGACTTTACATTGCAGCACTACTCAACAAACACCGCCGCTGGCTGAAAGCAGACTGTTTACTGCATTTCCCGACACTTTTCGTGTCGGGTTTGGTGAAATCCGGAAGCGCGCGCACGATCCGACCGAGACCTAAGTAAGTCTTGAACCGGGACGAACACATAACCACGAAATCGCAGGCACGGAATCTAAGAGACCGCCCACCGAGTGATGTTTCATCGCTCTCGTCGCTCTTCCGTACGACAATGATCCTTCCGCAGGTTCACCTAAAACCTTGTTACTTCTCCTCCTCTTGATGGTTTAGTGGACTTCTCGCCGACGTCGGCGGGAACCACCCACGCCGCTGATCCAACACTTCACCGGATCATTCAATCGGTAGGAGCGACGGGCGGTGTGTACAAAGGGCAGGATCGAGTCAACGCGAGCTGATGACTCGCTTACTAGGAATTCCTCGCTGAAGACCAACAATTGCAATGATCTATCCCCATCAATGCATGAAATTTCAAAGATTACCCGGCCTGTCGCCAAGGTGTGAACTCGCTGAATACATCAGTGTGTACGCGGCGCCCAGAACATCTAAGGGCATCACAGACCCTGTTATTGCCTCAACTTCCTTGGCCTAAACGCCATAGTCCTCTAAGAAGCCGGCCGTGAAGGGATGCCTCCACGTGCTAGTTAGCAGGCTGAGGTCTCGCTCGCTAACGGAATTAACCAGACAAATCGCTTCCACCAACTAAGAACGCCATGCACCACCACCCATAGAATCAAGAAAGAGCTCTCAGTCTGTCAATCCTTACTATGTCCTGACCTGTAAGTTTCCCCGTGAGTCAATTAAGCCGCAGGCTCCACTCCCGTGGTGCCCCTTCACATTCCTTTAAGTTTCAGCTCATGACCATACCCCGAACCCAAAACTTTGATTTCTCATAAGGTGCCAGCGAGTCCTAAAAGCAACATCCGCTGATCCCTGGTCGGCATCGCTATGGTTGAGACTAGACGGTATTCGATCGCCTTCGAGCCCCCAACTTTCGCTTCGATTAATGAAAACATCCGCAATGCTGCAGTTGTTCGCCTTTCATAAATCCAAGAATTTCACCTCTGACTATGAAATACTAATGCCCCGACTGTCCCCGCTAATCATTACTCCGATCCCGGCGGCCAACACAATAGATCGAATCCTATGATGTTATCCCATGCTAATGTATACAGAGCGTAGCTTGCTTTGAGCACTCTAATTTCTTCAAAGTAACAGCGACGGAGGAACTAATCCGCCAGTTAAGACCAGGAGCGCATCACGCATGAAGGGACAAGCCGACCGTGCTCGCCGGCGGACCGGGCTAACCCATCCCAAGGTTCAACTACGCAGCTTTTAACTGCAACAACTTAAATATACGCTTATTGAGCTGGAATTATCCGGCTGCTGGCACCAGACTTGCTCTCCAATGGATCCTCGCTAAGGATTTAGATTGTACTTATTCCAATTACTGCACTCAAAGAGCCCGTATTGTTATTTATTGTCACTACCTCCCCGTGTCGATTGGGTAATTTGCGCCTGCTGCCTTCCTTGGATGTGGTAGCCGCTTTCTCGCTCCCTCCTAATCGAACCCTAATTCTCCACAATTGCTACCACCATGGTAGGCCACTATCCTACCATCGAAAGTCGATAGGCAGAAATTTGAATGATGCGCCGCCAGCACAAAGGCCATGCGATCCGCCGAAGTTATCATGAATCATCAGAGCAACGGCAGAGCCCGCTCGACCTTTTATCTAATAAATGCATCCCTTCCAGAAGTCGGGTTTGTTGCACGATAGCTCTGAATTACTACTATCCGAGTAGTAGTTACCATCAAACAAACTATAATCGATTTAATGAGCCATTCGCAGCTTCACGCCTGAATTGCTCATACTTACACATGCATGGCTTAATCTTTGAGACAAGCATATGACTACTGGCAGGATCAACCAGGTAGCATTCATAAATCACGCAAGACCTAGTCGATCCCGCAAACGCAAGGAAAGTGGGAACAGCATATGACTCGATCACTTTGTCCGAGACAACGCGTTTACAGACAAGAATTGCTTCTAGTCACCGCCATAACATTTCCAAGATCCGAGATTGATGACTGGATTTTTCAGGTCCTAATCAAATGTTGTAGAATACAAGATGTCAATCCATTCTAAGAGATTTAATGCAAAAGGAATACAAGTTCATGCTTAATCTAAGTCATCAAGATGAGGGATGATTTGAAACTAAGACAATATTAAAATGCAATAAAAGATTGAACTTTCTTCTTATGAGGAGAGCAAACCCATGGGTGTAGGGACTTGATATCAAATGATTAAGCTTCAATCCAAGATGCTAACTTTTCAATCAATCTAATCCTTATGCCTGGACAACTAAACTAAGCAAGCTCTATCCCTAGATGAATGCTCTTTGCTATGATCACCCAAGTACACCAAATCCTTCGCTGTAATGATCAAAGCAAACATGGAGAATGAGTCTAATAGCAATCCTAGCCCTTTGACAACTAATCCCTTAGGCAAAGCACTAAAAGCATAGATGAGTTGGTCTGCATTTCATAACACCTTCCCGCATGAAATGCCTATAGCCTATGCCGAGGCCAACTCAAATATAGCTTTAAAACACCAAATCTATGCAAGGAAATGATAGATCTAACAATAGACACCTTGATCTAACTTAATCACTCTCTATCACCCTAACCCATGGATCTTTAGGATCTACTCACTAATCCACATGCTTACTCTTAAACCCATGATAGATTTAAGCTTAAACATATGAGAAAGAAAGGATATGAAATCAAACAATCAAAACACAAAGACAAGATGAGATTAAGAATCAAGATGAAACTTTCAAGAGGTTTAATGTGTTCTTAGATAGATAATGAGATAAGTCCCTCAAAGGGATACAAGAGTATTTATATGGGCTGGAAACCCTAAAACATAAAATAAAAATTACTAAAAGGTCCTCGCCAACTGATTTTCAACCAATGAGAAGCTAGAAGAAAGAGAAGCTGAGCCACCCCTGGCAGGCTAGACTGGTCCATGGCCGGGTGTGTCCAGGTCGGTATGGTTTGTTCGCCCCGGCCCAGGCCGCGGCGGCTCTCTAAGCCGTGTCCGCCTGGGTGGGCGTCCAGCTGGTGGCAGGACGCATGGGTGGTGCTACGGGTGATACTAGTCGGTGTCTTCTGGCGCGGGTGAGGCAAGGTCGGTGCGCCCTTAGGCCCAGTCCGCCAGTCCCAGGCGGGCAGTAACCCGCTGCGGTGCAGTGCCGCTGCGGCGCTTTGTGCATACTTTCACGCGGCGGGCAGTGCAGGCTGCGTGCTGCCAGGCCGCATGCCAGTCCCTTTGTTCCCGCGGCGGTGTTGTCCTCGGTCGTCCTGGCCGCGGCCCTGAGCTTGTCCAGGCGAGGTTTGATGGTTGACCGTGTGCTCACCCGGTCGCTTGACATGCTTCTACTCAATTGATCATAACTCCTCCAATATGGCTCCAAATGTCTTGAAACCACTTCCATTGAAAGCTAACTCAGAATGCCATGTCTCCACCAAATATTAGCATCAGAAGGTATTCCAAGGCCTCTGTCCATGTTCATCTTAAACCCTTCTTCATCACAAAACTCCCAACATCTTCAATATCTCCAAAGTGCTCCAACACCTAATAGGGACTTATGAATGCAATGAGCCTAAAGATGCCTAATGCCTAATCTAAATGAGCAAAATGCATAAGATATGATAGCTAAAACATGTAAATATGCAAGACATCAGAGATCCCAGCCAACATCCTATTCACCTTTACGAGCAAATGCATTTTCATGCAGACGCAAGGATCACAAGTGTTTGCGATTGTCACTTCCGGCTACCCCATAAAAGGAGCATCCGCTAACAACATTTTAAGCAAAGCTTAACAATTCCTCTAGATAGGTACGCAACACAGGCCCCGGATCGAGTCAACCAGCATAAATATGCTAGTGAACGAATCGAGAAGGATAGTTGGTCAGAAGTTGCGCGCCGACGCAGCCGCTGCATACTCCACTATCCAATCACCACTCATACCGACGCTCATTGCCCCGCTAACACCAATCTATCCAGCCAACCTTCTGATGTAATCAGATGATCAGTTGGAAGACGGATGAAACCAGGCCAAGACCGCGGCCAAAATTCGGCGTCGTGGGCAAAATGGTCCACCGTTGCCGAAGCCGCCGGAAAAGTGACCGGACTGTCAACCCATCGACCTCGCTTCGTGCTGCACCAAGCACTGACGTTAACCCATACCGCTCGACGACTCCACCCTTCCGTGCAGGCCAGGAGGTGCCTACCCTTATATATACATTAAGCATTTTTCGTCTTTCACCCAGAGACATCGATTCGCTCGAGTATTTTGATGTAAAAAAAAATACTTCGAATTTGAATCTGATTTTTTGCATGTCATATGTATGGTTAGAGCTATTTTCTGGTAAATTTTCATAATTTTTCTTGCTTCTAACCATGTCTTTGATGCTACAAGGATCGGGTTCTGGTCTAAAATGATGTCTATCGCAACTTTGATTGAACTTGACATCTAGAACTCTTTATTGACATATTTGTGATGTTTCCTTTCAGAAAATTTTGTTCAAAAATATCAATTTTGAATTTTGGGTTGTACGGTGGTCTTGGCACGCCAGACATGGATCGCTGATGCAGACGTGGATCGCAGGCGACGTGGATCGCCACAGACGCCGCCTGCGCACGCTGGTCGCCCGCCTGTGCACGCTGGACGCCCGCCTCAGGCACGCTGGACGCCCACTGCGCGACGCTGGTCGTCCCTTGCACGCTGGTCGTCCGGCCAGCACGCGCGCCCGCTCGGCACGCTGACGCCCGCTCGGCATCGCCGTCCGGACAGGCACGCTGGTCGTCCGGCTGTGCACGGACGTGGATCAGTGCACGCAGACGCCCGCCTCGCGCACGCTGGTCGCCCTCGCTGCACGCTGGACGCCCGTCACACGCGTCGCCCGGCCGTGCACGCTGGCCGCCCGCTCGCGCACGCCGCAGACGCCCGCTCGGCACGCTGGACGCCCGCCTCGTGCACGCTGCCCGGACTGCAGACGCGTCGCCCGTGCACGGACGTGGATCGCCACGCAGACGCCCGCTGCTGCACGCAGACGCCCGCCTGCGGCACGCAGCCGCGCCGCTGCACGCAGACGCCCGCTCGTGCACGCAGACGCACCGCCGTGCACGCAGACACCGCCTCGGCACGCAGACGCCCGCTCGGTACGTGACCGCCCGTCAGGTACGTGACCGCCCGCCGTCCATGGACTCGACTGCACGCAGACGCCCGCCGCTGCACGCAGACGCCCGCCTGCACGCAGACGCCCGCCTGCACGCAGGACGCACCGCTGCGCACGCAGACGCACCGCCCGTGCACGCAGACGCACCGCTCGCGCACGCAGACGCACCGCCGGCACGCAGGACGCACCGCCTGCGCACGCAGACGCACCGCCCGTGCACGCAGATCACCGTCACGCAGGACGCCCGCTCGTACCAGACCGCCCGCTCGTGCAATACCAGACCGCCCGCCGCGCACGGTCGCCGACGCACGGTCGCCCGCCGCACGCAGACGCCCGCTGCACGCAGACGCCCGCTCTGCACGCAGACGCCCGCCTGCTGCACGCAGACGCCCACGCTGCACGCAGACGCCGGCTCGCACGCAGACGCACCGCTCGCGGCACGCAGACGCCCGCTCGCACGTACCGTGACCGCCCGCTCGCGTACCAGACCGCCCGCCGTCCGCGACCTGATCATGCACGCAGGTCGTCCGCCGCACGCAGACGCCCGCCCGGTACCAGGACCGCCCGCTCTGCACTCGACCCCGGGCTGTGCACGGACTCGGATCGCACGCAGTCGCCCGCCGCTGCACGCAGACGCCCGCCGCTGCACGCAGACGCACCGCTCGCAAGCGTCGCCCGCCAGGCACGCAGACGCACCGCTCGTGCACGCAGGCCGTCCGCGCACGCAGACGACCGCTCGCGGCACGCAGACGCCCGCCTGCACCAGACCGCCCGCTCGCGGTACCAGGACCGCCCGCTGTCCACGACGGACTGCGCAGACGCCCGCGCGACGCAGTCGTCCCGCCAGGCACGCAGACGCCCGCTGCACGGAGGACGCCCGATCGCGTCTCGAGGACGCCTGGCTGCACGGCGACGTGGATCAGCACACACAGCCAGTCCGTAGTAGGTTTGGCTCGATTTCACGGACTGATCCTTGAGTTTTTCATGGACAGTCCTAGTCCGACAAATCATTCCCCAGACACACAGCCAAGTCCGCTAGTACATTTGGCTCGAAGCTTTCATGGACTTGACGTTAGAGTTAAGTCCGACATTCGACGCTCAACTCGATTATTTAATCATATTCTCGCCAGACAATACACCAGTCCGGAGTAGATTTGGCTCGATTTTTATGGACTGATCGTTGAGTTAAGTCTGACAGTCTTTAGCTCGATTAAATTCTTCCCGCCAGTACATATGATCAGTCCGTTGATCGAAGTTTTCATGGACTGATCGGTGGAGTTAAGTCTGAAATGTCCTTAGCTCGATTCAATCATTTTCCGCCAAGACATATGGCTAACTAAGTCTGTCCGATGTTTTCCTCGAAGTTTTGTGTACTGATGGGACCAAGTGTACTGAAGGTATTGAACATTTCCCTTGACCTACTCATGTCCTGATCGGATCTATGTACTGATAGAATGCATTTGTATCGAGCCGACAGCCGGATGCACATGAATGTACCCAAAGGAAATTTTCAGATTTTCCTGGTCCGATGGTCTCGCCATGATGCATTTGGGCGAGCCATGTGGTCTCGACGGGATGCATTTCATCGACTTTCTGAAAACTTGGTGCGACCGATTTCTTCTAAGTAGTAATCTCAAACCTCGCCAACGCTTTATATAAACTTAGAAATTTTTTGGTTTTTTTTGTTTGTTTTAACGCTTGGGAGGAACATGTGAATGGAAAGGGGAGGGTCAATCTTAGCGATAAAGGGCTGAATTCAGTGGATCGTGGCAGCAAGGCCACTCGCCACTTACAATACCCCGCCGCTCAGCATTTAAGTCGCCTGCAAAGCGATTCTACCCGCCGTGGTAATAATAATTCATGTCCGAACGGCGCTCACCGAACGGACTTAGCCAACCACACGCCTTTGGGAGCCGGCTCCTACCGAGGGTCGGCAATCGGCGGGCACATGCTGCCGCTAGCCCGGATTCTGACTTAGGCGCTCAGTCATAATCCAGCGCGACGGTAGCTTCGCCACATCGGTTTTCAACCAAGCGCCATGACCAATCAGCGAATCAACCGTTCCTCTCGCATCAGTTGAATTACTATCGCGCGACGCTGGCATCAGTAGGGTAAAACTAACCTGTCTCACGACGGTCTAAAACCCAGCTCACGTCCCTATTGGTGGGTGAACAATCCAACACTTGGTGAATTTCTTCAATTAAATGAGCCTACATCGAAGGATCAAAAGCAACGCCGCTATGAACGCTTGGCTGCCACAAGCCAGTTATCCCTGTGGTAACTTTTCTGACACCTCTAGCTTCAAATTCAAGGTCTAAAGGATCGATAGCCACGCTTTCACGGTTCGTGATTGCATTCGAAAATCAGAATCAAACGAAGCTTTTACCCTTTGTTCCACACGATTTCTGTTCTCGCTGAGCTCATCTTAGACACCCTGCTATCTTTTAACAGATGTGCCAGCCAAACTCCCCACCTGACAATGTCCTCTCGCTCGATCGACTCACAAGCGAAGTCTTGATCTAAAAGAAGGGGTTGTTACCCGCCTCCGTTCACGGAGTAAGTAAAATAACGCTAAAAGTAGTGGTATTTCACTCTACCGAGCTCCCACTTATTCTACACCTCTCAAGTCATTTCACAAAGTCGGACTAGAAAGCTCAACAGGGTCTTTCCCTCGCTGATTCTGCCAAGCCCGCTCCTTGGCTGTGGTTTCGCTGGATAGACAGGACAGTGGGAATCTCAATCCATTCATGCCACTAATTAGATGACAGGCATTTGGCTACCTTAAGAGAGTCATATACATTCCCGCCAAGCATTCGCTGGTTGAATTTCTTCACTTTGACATTCGTGAGCACCGGGCAGAAATCACATCGCTAGCATCCGCAGGACCATCGCAATGCTTTGTTTTAATTAAAAGCCGGATTCCCTTGTCCGCATTCAGTTCTGAGTTGGCTGTTCGACGCCAAGAAACTCCCGAGAGTTGTTCAGTCCGGCCCTCGCCGACACGCATCGCCGCCCGCCGCTAGCAGCTCGAGCAGTCCGCCAACAGTCGACGGGTTCGAACTGGGATCTTCGAGCCCAGCCCTCGTGAGCCAACTTTTCCGGGTTACGGATCCATTTTGCCACTTCCTTGCCTACATTGTTCCATCGCACTGCAGGCTGTTCACCTGAGACCTGATGCGTTATGAGTACGACCGGCGTGAGCGCACTCGTCCTCCGGATTTTCAAGCGGCCGAATGCACCGACACCACGCGACGCGGCGGTGCTCTTTCCAGCCGCTGACCCTACCGCTGAGCCGCTTCAGGGTGGGCAGGCTGTTAAACAGAAAAGATAACTTTTCCGAATTCGCCGACGCCTCCCGACTCTAACGCTGCCGCCAACCGCCACGCCCCGCCCGAATTTTAACCGATCCTTTCGGTTCGCGATAAGCGCTTATCAGACGGTTTCCACTCTAGATCGACTAACCCATGTGCAAGTGCCGCTCACATGGAACCTTTCCCCTCCTTCAAAGTTCTCATTTGAATATTTGCTACTACCACCAAGATCTGCACCGACGCCGCCCACGCTCGCCTCTAGGTTTTGCAGCGATCGCCGCTCCTACTCATCGAGGCCTGGCTCTTGCCCCGACGGCCGGTATAGGTCGCAAGGCTTCAGCCATCCATTTTCGGGCTAGTTGATTCGGCAGTGAGTTGTTACACACTCCTTAGCGGATTTCGACTTCCATGACCACCGCCCTGCTGTCTTAATCGACCAACACCCTTTGTGGGTTCTAGGTTGCGCTACAGCTGGGCACTGAACCCGCTTCCTGTTCATCCCAGACGCCAGCTCGCTTACCAAAATGGCCCACTGGAGCTCGATTCCGCGGGATGGCTCAACAAAGCAGCCACCCCGGCCCTACCTATTTAAAGTTTGAGAATAGTCGAGGGCATGCGCCCGATGCCTCTAATCATTGGCTTTACCCGATGAACTCTCGCTTCGAAGCCCAGCTATCCCGAGGAAACTTCGAGGGAACCAGCTACTGGATGGTTCGACTTCGCCTATACCCAAGTCGACTAACGATTTGCATCGCCAGATCGCTGGCCTCCACCAGAGTTTCTCGGCTTCGCCAGGCATAGTTCACCATCTTCGGTCCCGACAGGCATGCTCACACTCAACCCTTCTCGAAGATCAGTCGGTCGGTAGGCACCCGAGGGATCCTACCAATCAGCTTCCTTACGCCTTTACGGGTTTACTTCCACCCGCTGACTCGCACACATGTCAGACTCCTGGTCCGTTTCAAGACGGGTCGAATGGGGAGCCCAGGCCGACGCCCCGAGCACGCAGATGCCGAGGCACGCCGGAGGCGCTGCGGTGCAGACCACGACAAGGCAGCGACGCCTCCGCTGCAACAAAAGCCCGGCTTAGGCCACCGCTTTAATCCGCTCGCCGTCCACGCCTGATCGACGGGCGGACCGGATTGCTCCGCTCATCCGACCGACGATCGCCGCCCCCATCCGCTTCCTCCCGACAATTTCAAGCACTTTTGACTCTTTTCAAAGTCCTTTTCATCTTTACCGCATACTTGTTCGCCATCGGCCCTCGCCATATTTAGCCTTTCGACGGAATTTTACCGATTGGGCTGCATTCCCAAACAACCCGACTCAGACAGCGCCGTGGTGCGACAGGGTCCGCACGACGGGTTTCACCTTCTGGCGCCCTTTCCAGGGAACTTGGGCCCGTCCGCCGCTGAGGACGCTCCAGATTACACCAACGCCAAGACGCCCGATAAGCCGGCTCTTCCTGCCGCTTCGCCATTAAGGGAATCCTTAGTTTTTTTCCTCCGCTTATTGATATGCTTAAACTCAGCGGTGATCCCGCCTGACCTGGGTCGCTGAGGACTTTGGGTCATCGAGCTTTTGACCGAACGACCGACGATATTACGAGGCTTGAATTCACCACCGCATGTCGACGCCCTGGCGCCCTTAGCTCGATTTTGGCCAACCGCGGCGGTAACACACGGAGACCAGCTTCCGCCCCATATCCTCGAGAGGATGGGGACGACGATTTGTGACACCAGCAGACGCGTCTCGCCGAAGGCTTGGGCGAATCTGCTCAAAGACTCGATGGTTCACGGATTCGCATTCACACCAAGTATCGCATTTCGCCACGCTCTTCATCGACGGAGCCGAGATATCCGCCGAGTCGCTTTTAGACTTTACATTGCAGCACTACTCCAACAAACACCGCCTGCTGGCGAAGCGCATCGTTTAGTTGCATGTTCCTCGACACTTTTCGCCGGTTTGGTGAAACCGAAGCCGCGCACGCATCCGACCGGAGACCTAAGTAAGTCTTGAACCGGGACGAACACATAACCACGGAAATCGGCAGGCACGAATCGCTAAGAGACCGCCCACCGAGAGTGATGTTTCATCGCTCGGTCGCTCGCTTCCGTGGTACGACAATGATCCTTCCGCAGGTTCACCTACGGAAACCTTGTTACGACTTCTCCTTCCTCTAAATGATAAGGTTTAGTGGACTTCTCGCGACGCCGCAGACGGCCAACCACGCCGCCGCATCCCAACACTTCACCGGATCATTCAATCGGTAGGAGCGACGCGGTGTGTACAAAGGGCGTGGATAGTCAACGCGAGCTGATGACTCGCCTTTAGGAATTCTCGCTGAAGACCAACAATTGCAATGATCTATCCCCATCACGCATGAAATTTCAAAGATTACCCGCCTGTCGCCAAGGTGTGAACTCGCTGAATACATCAGCAGATGCCAGGCGCTAACATCTAAGGGCATCACAGACCTGTTATTGCCTCAACTTCCTTGGCCTAAACGGCCATAGTCCTCTAAGAAGCCGGCCGTGAAGGGATGCCTCCACGTAGCTAGTTAGCAGGCTGAGGTCTCGCTCGCTAATAATTAACCAGACAAATCGCCCACCAACTAAGAACGCCATGCACCACCACCCATAGAATCAAGAAAGAGCTCAGTCCACAATCCTTACTATGTCTGACCTGGTAAGTTTCCCTGAGTCAAATTAGCCGCAGGCTCCACTCCTCGGTGGTGCCCTTCCACACCTCCTTTAAGTTTCAGCCTTGCACCATACCCCGAACCCAAAACTTTGATTTCTCATAAGGTGCCAGCGAGTCCTAAAAGCAACATCCGCTGATCCCCGGTCGGCATCGCTTATGGTTGAGACTAGACGGTATCTGATCGCCTTCGAGCCCCCAACTTTCGCTTCTGATTAATGAAAACATCCTGGCAAATGCTTTGCAGTTGTTCGCCTTCATAAATCCAAGAATTTCACCTCTGACTATGAAATACTTAATGCCCCGACTGTCCCTCGCAATCATTACTCCGATCCCGGCACAACACAATAGATCGAAATCCTATGATGTTATCCCATGCTAATGTATACAGAGCGTAGGCTTGCTTTGAGCACTCTAATTTCTTCAAAGTAACAGCGACGAGGAACGAATTCGCCAGTTAAGACCAGGAGCATCATCGCATGAAGGGACAAGCCGACCGTGCGCCGGGCGGACCGGCCACCCATCCCAAGGTTCAACCTAGCTTTTAACTGCAACAACTTAAATATACGCTATTGAGCTGGAATTACCGCTGCTGCTGGCACCAGACTTGCCTCCAATGGATCCTCGTAAGGGATTTAGATTGTACTTATTCCATTACTGCACTCAAAGAGCCCGTATTGTTATTTATTGTCACTACCTCCCCGTGTCGATTGGGTAATTTGCGCTACTGCTGCCTTCCTTGGATGTGGTAGCCGCTTTCAGGCTCCTCTCCGAATCGAACCCTAATTCTCCGCCACCCGCTACTACCATGGTAGGCCACTATCCTACCATCGAAAGTCGATAGGCAGAAATTTGAATGATGCCGCCAGCACAAAGGCCATGCGATCCGCCGAAGTTATCATGAATCATCAGAGCAACGGCAGAGCCCACGACCTTTTATCTAATAAATGCATCCCTTCCAGAAGTCGGGTTTGTTGCACGTAATAGCTCTAGAATTACTACGGTTATCCGAGTAGTAGTTACCATCAAACAAACTATAACTGATTTAATGAGCCATTCGCAGCTTCACAGCCTGAATTCGCTCATACTTACACATGCATGGCTTAATCTTTGAGACAAGCATATGACTACTGGCAGGATCAACCAGGTAGCATTCATAAATCACGGCAAGACCTAGTGTATTCCCCAAACGAAGGAAAGTGGAAATGACAAGGACTCGACTGGCCATCTTTGTCCCGAGACAAACGCTTACAGACAAGAATTGCTTCTAGTCACCGCCATAACATTTCCGCATCCGAGATCCCAGCCAACATCCTATTCACCTTTACGAGCAAATGCATTTTTCATGCAAAGACGCAAGGATCACAAGTGCCGTATCAGTGTTCACGCTACCCCATAAAAGGAGCATCCGCTAACAACATTTTAAGCAAAGCTTAACAATTCCCTAGATAGGTACGCAACACAGGCCCCGATCGAGTCAACCAGCATAAATATGCTAGTGAACGAACTGAGAAGGATAGTTGGTTCAGAAGTCAGCGCCGGAGCACGAGCCTACGCATTAGCTATCCAATCACCACTCATACGCCGGACGTTCATTGCCCCGCTAACACCAATCTATCCAGCCAACCTTCTGATGTAATCAGATGATCAGTTGGAAGACGGATGAAACCAGGCCAAGACCGCGTGCCAAAATTCGGCGTCGTGGGCAAAATGGTCCACCGGAAAAGTCCGGAAAAGCCGCCGAAAAGTGACCGGACTGTCAACCCATCGACCTCGCTTCGCGGCTGCACCAAGCACTGGACGTTAACCCATACCGTTCGGACGACCCACCCTTCCAGGCAGGCCAGGGGAGGTGCCTACCCCTTATATATACATTAAGCATTTTTTCAGTCTTTCACCAAGAGACATCGATTCGTCCGAGTATTTTGATGTAAAAAAAAAAATACTTCGAATTTGAATCTGATTTTTTGCATGCTTCATATGTATGGTTAGAGCTATTTTCTGGTAAATTTTCATAATTTTTTTCGCTTCTAACCATGTCTTTGATGCTACAAGGATCGGGTTCTCTGGTCTAAAATGATGTCTATCGCAACTTTGATTGAACTTGACATCTAACTCTTTATTGACATATTTGTGATGTTTCCTTTCAGAAAATTTTGTTCAAAAATATCAATTTTTGAATTTTTGGGTTGTACGGTGGTCTTGGCACGCGCAGACATGGATCGCTGCATGCAGGACGGATCAGCGCGCGTGACGCGGATCGCACGCAGACGCCCGCTCGGCACGCTGGTCGCCCGCTCAGGCACGCGACGCCCGCTCGCGCACGCTGGACGCCCGCTCATGCACGCTGGTCGCCCGCTGTGCACGGGTCGCCCGGCCAGGCACGCGTACGCCCGCCTCGCGGCACGCTGGACGCCCGCCTCAGGCACGGTCGCCCGACTGCAGACGCTGGTCGCCGGCTGTGCACGGACGGGATCAGTGCACGCAGACGCCCGCTCGCACGCTGGTCGCCCGCCTGCGCACGCGACGCCCGCCGCGCACGCTGGTCGCCCGGCCGCACGCTGGTCGCCGCTGCGGCACGCCGTACGCCCGCTGCGGCACGCTGGCCCGCTCGTGCACGCTGGCCGCCCATCGGGTGCACGGTCGCCCGCTGTGCACGGACGCGGGATCAGTGCACGCAGACGCCCGCTGCACGCAGACGCCCGCTCGCGGCACGCAGGTCGCCCGCCGCTGCACGCAGACGCCCGCTCGGCACGCAGACGCACCGCTCGTGCACGCAGACGCACCGCTCGCGGCACGCAGACGCCCGCTCGCGTACCAGGACCGCCCGCCGGTACCAGGACCGCCCGCCGTCCACGGACCCGGATCAGTGCACGCAGACGCCCGCTGCTGCACGCAGACGCCCGCTCGCGCACGCAGACGCCCGCCGCTGCACGCAGACGACCGCTCGCGGCACGCAGACGCACCGCTCGCACGCAGACGCACCGCTCGTGCACGCAGACGCACCGCCTGCACGCAGACGCACCGCTCGTGCACGCAGACGACCGCTCGCGGCACGCAGACGCACCGCCTGCACGCAGACGCCCGCTCGCGCACCGTGACCGCCCGCTCAGATCGCACCGCCCGGCCGTGCACGGACCGACTGCGCAGGTGTCGCCCGCACGCAGACGCCCGCCGTGCACGCAGACGCCCGCTCGGCACGCAGACGCCCGCCGCTGCACGCAGACGCCCATCGTGCACGCAGACGCCCGCTCGCACGCAGACGCACCGCTCGCGGCACGCAGACGCCCGCTCGTACCGCACCGGCTCGCGTACCGTGACCGCCCGCCGTCTGCGACCTGATCAGTGCACGCAGGTCGCCCGCTGCACGCAGGACGCCCGCTCGCGTACTGTGACCGCCCGCCTGCGCACTGACCGCCCGGCTGTGCACGACTCGGACCGCTGCACGCAGGTCGCCCGCCGCTGCACGCAGACGCCCGCTGCACGCAGGACGCACCGCCTCGCGCAAGCAGGTCGTCCGCCGCTGCACGCAGACGCACCGCCTGCGGCACGCGTCGCCCGCCGCGCACGCAGACACCGCCTGTGCACGCAGGACGCCCGCTCGGCACCGTGACCGCCCGCTCGCGTACCCGTGACCGCCCGCCGTCCACGACTCGATCAGTGCACGCAGACGCCCGCTCCGCGCACGCAGGTCGCCCGCCGTGCACGCAGGACGCCCGCCGCTGCACGGAGGACGCCCGACGTGTTCCCGAGGACGCCGCTGCACGGCGACGGGATCAGCACAACACCAGTCCGTAGTAGTTTGGCTCGATTTTCACGGACTGATCTCAGAGTTTTTCGGACAGTCCTAGTCCGACAAATCATTCCCGCCAGAC
>JAEACV010000629.1:30000-35115 GCA_016432835.1 Brassica nigra
CTAAAAGCAACATCCGCTGATCCTCGGTCGGCATCGCTATGGCCGCATTGTGTGATCAGTCCGTTTCAAGACGGGTCGGTCGGAGCCTACAATCCGACGCTCTGACATGAAATAAATGCCGGTGGCACGCCTGCGGAATCGCTGCGGCCGCAGACCACGCATATAGCAGCGATGTTATCCGCTGGCGCAATGAGCCCGGCTTAAAGCACTCTAATCCGCTACGGTCCACGCCCGACCGACGGCATGACCGATTGTTCGTCTGCGATCCACCGGACGCATCGCCGCCCCCCCATCCGGGCTTCTCCCCGACAATTTCAAGCACCCTCTTTGACTCGCTTTTCAAAGTCCTTTCATCTTTACTCAGCGGTACTTGCTTCGCCATTCGCCTCTCGCCCATATTTAGCCTCGACGAATTCTACCGCCCGGATTGGCTGCATTCCCAAACAACTCCGACTCGTATACAGCTTCGGTGACAGGTCCGCACGACGGGGTTTCACCTTCCGGCGCTCTTTCCAGGAACTTCAGTCTGGTCCGCTGAGGACGCTTTCTCCAGATTAATTCAATAAGACGCCCGATTAAGCTCGGCTCTTCCCTACCAAGCATTAAGGGAATCCTTGTTAGTTTCTTTTTTTCCTCCGCTTTATTGATATGCTTAAACTCAGCGGTGATCCCGCCTGACTCGGGTCATTAGGACTTTGGGTCATCGAGTTTTTGGACCAAACGACTATAATTTATATTACGAGGCTTCAATTCAATCAATCGTCGAGACGCTCCTGGTTTTAGTCGGATTTGGCCAACTACAGGCGTAACAACACACGGAGATTCAGCTCATCTCCATATCCTCGCAGAGGATGGGGACGACGACGGTGACACACCTGTGCAGACGTGCCCTCGCCAGAAGGTTTGGGCGCAACTTCGCTCAAAGACTCGATGGTTCACCGGATTCTGCAATTCACACCGCATCGCGATTTCGCTACGCTCTTCATCGGCGAGAGCCGATATCCGCTGTCGAGTCGCTTTAGACTTTACATTGCAGCACTACTCAACAAACACCGCCTCCGTCAGCGAAGTGCATCGCTTAGCTTTGCATGTTCACACTTTTCGTACGGGTTTGGTGAAATCCGGAAGCTGGCGCGCACGATCCCACCGGTGACCTAAGTAAGTCTTGGAACGGGACGAAACACATAACCACGGAAATCGGCAGGCACGAATCGGGCTAAGAGACCGCCCACCGAGAGTGATGTTTCATCGCTCGGTCGCTCTGCTTCTGTGGTACGATAATGATCCTTCCGCAGGTTCACCTACGAAACCTTGTTACGACTTCTCCTTCCTCTAAATGATAAGGTTTAGTGGACTTCTCGCGACGCCGCAGACGGCTTAACCACTCCACGTCGCCGCTGATCCAACACTTCACCGATCATTCAATCCAGGAGCGACGGGCGGTGTGTACAGGGCAGGACGTAGTCAACGCCAGCTGATGACTGCCATTGTGAATTCCCGTTGAAGACCAACAATTGCAATGATCTATCCCCATCACGATGAAATTTCAAAGATTACCCGGCCTGCCGCGGCCAAGTGTGAACTCGCTGAATACATCAGCAAGGTAAGCGCCCAGAACATCTAAGGGCATCATGCACTGTTATCAGCCAAACTTCGCCTAAACGCCATAGCCTCTAAGAAGCCGCCGTGAAGGGATGCCTCCACGTAGCTAGTTAGCAGGCTGAGGTCTCGCTCATAATCCATTAACCAGACAAATCGCCCACCAACTAAGAACGCCATGCACCACCACCCATAGAATCAAGAAAGAGCTCTCAGTCTGTCAATCCTTACTATGTCTGACCTGGTAAGCTCTGCTGAAGTCAAATTAAGCCGCAGGCTCCACTCCTGGTGGTGCCCTTCACACCTTTGTTTCAGCCTTGCCACTACACTCCTGGAACCCAAAACTTTGATTTCTCATAAGGTGCCAGCGGAGTCCTAAAAGCAACATCCGCTGATCCCCGGTCGGCATCGCTTATGGTCGAGACTGACGGTATCTGATCGCCTTCGAGCCCCCCAACTTCGCTCTGACACGAAAACATCCTTGGCAATGCCAGCAGTTGTTCGCCTTTTCATAAATCCAAGAATTTCACCTCTCGACTATGAAATACGAATGCCCCCCGACCGCCCCTTAATCATTACCCGATCCCGGTACAACACAATAGATCGAAATCCTATGATGTTATCCCATGCTAATGTATACGAGCGCAGGCTTGCTTTGAGCACTCTAATTTCTTCAAAGTAACAGCGACGAGGACCCGCCAGTTAAGACCAGGAGCGCATCATCGATGAAGGGACAAGCCGACGGCAGCCGCCGGGCCGGACCCGGCGACCCATCCCAAGGTTCAACTACGAGCTTTTAACTGCAACAACTTAAATATACGCCATTGAGCTGGAATTACCGCGCTGCTGGCACCAGACTTGCTCCTCCAATGGATCCTCGTAAGGGATTTAGATTGTACTTATTCCAATTACTGCACTCAAAGAGCCCGGATTGTTATTTATTGTCACTACCTCCCCGCGTCAGGATTGTAATTTGCGCTGCCTGCTGCCTTCCTTGGATGTGGTAGCCGCTCTCAGGCTCCTCTCCGAATCAACCCTAATTCTCCACACCCGCTACCACCATGGTAGGCACATCCTACCATCGAAAGTCGATAGGCAGAAATTTGAATGATGCGTCACAGCACAGGCCATGCGATCCGGCCGAAGTTATCATGAATCATCGTGAGCAACGGCAGAGCCCGCACGACCTTTTATCTAATAAATGCATCCTTCCAGAAGTCGGGTTTGTTGCACGATAGCTCTAGAATTACTACTGCTATCCGGTAAGAGTTACCATCAAACAAACTATAACTGATTTAATGAGCCATTCGCAGCTTTACGCCTGAATTCGCTCATACTTTACATGCATGGCTTAATTGAGACAAGCATATGACTACTGGCAGGATCAACCAGGTAGCATTCATAAATCACGGCAAGACCTAGTCGATTCTCGCAAACGCAGGAAAGTGGGAACGCATAAGGACTTGACCATCATCTTTGTCCCGAGACAACGCGGTTTAGCAGACAAGAATTGCTTCTAGTCACCGCCATAACATTTCGCGATCCGAGATCCCAGCCAACATCCTATTCACCTTTACGAGCAAATGCATTTTTTCATGCAAAGCGCAAGGATCACAAGTGTCCGGCTATTGCGGTTCACGGCTACCCCATAAGGAGCACCACAACATTTTAAGCAAAGCTTAACAATTCCCTCTAGATAGGTAACGCAACACAGGCCCGGATCGAGTCAACCAGCATAAATATGCTAGTGAACGAACTGAGAAGGATAGTTGGTCTCAGAATTGCGCGCGGTGCCACGAGCCTACGACACTAGCTATCCAATCACCACCATATCGACGTCATTGCCCCGCCACCAATCTATCCAGCCAACCTTCTGATGTAATCAGATGATCAGTTGGAAGACGGATGAAACCAGGCCAAGACCGCAGAAGCGGAAAAATTCGATGTCAGGGGCAAAATGGTCCACCGAAAGTTGCCGGAAAAGCCGCCGAAAAGTGACCGACTGTCAACCCATCGGACCTCGCTTCGCTGCTGCACCAAGCACTGGGACGTTAACCCATACCGCTCGACGACCCACCCTTCCAGGCAGGCCGGGAGGTGCTTCTACCCCTATATATACATTAAGCATTTTTCAGTCTTTCACCACAGAGACATTGATTCTCAGTTCGAGTATTTTTGATGTAAAAAAAATACTTCGAATTTGAATCTGATTTTTGCATGCTTCATATGTATGGTTAGAGCTATTTTCTGGTAAATTTTCATAATTTTTTTTCTTCTAACCATGTCTTTTGATGCTAAGGATCGGTTCTCGGTCTAAAATGATGTCTATCGCAACTTTTGATTGGAACTTGACATCTAGAACTCTTTATTGACATATTTGTGATTCCTTTCAGAATTTTGTTCAAAATATCAATTTTGAATTTTGGGTTGTACGGTGGTCTTCGCACGCGCAGACATGGATCGCTGCATGCAGGACGTGGATCAGCGCGGTGACGTGGATCAGTGCACGCAGACGTCCGCCGCGGCACGCTGGTCGCCCGCCTGTGCACGCTGGACGTCCGCCTGTGCACGCTGACGCCCGGCCTGCGCGACGCTGGTCGTCCGGCCAGCACGCTGGTCGCCCCGGGCTGTACGCAGACGCCCGTCAGGCACGCGGACGCCCGCTCGCACGCCGGTCGCCCGACAGGCACGCTGGTCGCCCGGCTGTGCACGGACGCGGATCAGCGCACGCAGGACGCCCGCTCGGCACGCTGGTCGCCCGTCTGCGGCACGACGTCCGCACGCCGGGCCGCCCGCCGTGCACACGCCGGGTCGCCCGCTCGGGTGCACGCGTACGCCCGCTCGTGCACGCGGACGCCCGCTCAGTGCACGCTGGTCGCCCGCATCAGCGCTGGCCGTCCGCGTACGGACGCGATCAGTGCACGCAGACGCCCGCCGCACGCAGGACGCCCGGCTCGCGGCACGCAGTCGCCCCGCCGCTGCACGCAGACGCCCGCCTGTGCACGCAGACGCCTCGCGGGCAATGCGAACGCAGACGACCGCTCGCACGCAGGACGCCCGCCTGCGTACCCGTGACCGCCCGCTCGCGTGCACCAGACCGCCCGCCTGTCCACGGACCCGGGATCAGTGCACGCAGGACGCCCGCCGCGCACGCAGGACGCCCGCTCGCGGCACGCAGACGCCCGCTGCCAGCACGCAGTGATCACCGCTCGTGCACGCAGGACGCACCGCCCGCACGCAGGACGCATCGTCAGGCACGCAGGACGCACCGCCTGTGCACGCAGACGCACCGCTCGCGGCACGCAGACGCACCGCTCGTGCACGCAGGACGACCGCTCGCGTAACGCAGACGCCCGCTCGTACCAGACCGCCCGCTCAGGTACCGTGACCGCCCGGCCAGCACGACTCGATCAGTGCACGCAGGTCGCCCGCCGCTGCACGCAGACGCCCGCACGCAGGACGCCCGTCTGCACGCAGGACGCCCGCTGCTGCACGCGACGCCCATCAGTGCACGCA
>JAEACV010000023.1:0-13770 GCA_016432835.1 Brassica nigra
AGTTATATATTACACGCAACAGCCCGCGGATCCACGGGATCTTAATCCTTTAAAATTAACAAGCGGTGGCAGTCTCCAGTCTCCACATTAGCGAATGATTTTACCTTTGCCGTTGTTTTTTTTTTTGCATTCTTCAGACCTGCATACTGAAATTTAAAGGACCTTCTTAAAGCTAAAATAATTTTGTACCACCTATAAAAAAAATAATAATAAATATAATCATATGAATTAGTGTTTTTCTTTTAGATAAAATAATTATTTAAAAAAAGTTAAAGAGCCATTTTAAATTAAAATTATGCCTCTATTATGAGATAAATATTTTACTCTATTTAGAGTTAAAAATAGAATGGACGGAGATGCTCTTAGAATTTCTGTTACCTGTACTATACACGGAGGATGTATTTATATACATATTTTAATGGACCAGATAGTTACTAGAATTTCTTAGGTGTACCTAGTTATTATATAAGGTAAATCCAAACGCCAGATCGCAGATCTATCCCGCTTTAAAATCGGGCTGCATGGAAGTCCTTTGCCTCGCCCATTAGCCTCGCGAATGATTTTAATCGGGTTTGCCTGTTTCGTTTTTTCAGACCGCCAATGATACTAGGGTCTAAACATTCTTAAAGCTAAAATATTTTAATAACCACAGCAAAAAAATAATAAATATATTCATATGAATAAGTGTTTCATTTAAAAGCAATTATTAAAAACAAGTTAAAGAGCCATCTTTAAATTAAAATTATGCCTCTATTATGAGATTTTATTTTACTCTATTTTAGAGTTTAAAATAGCTATGGTCGAGATGCTTTTAAATTTTAGGTACCCAGTTATACATGTAGGGATGTATTTATATACACATTTTAATGGGACCAGATAGTTACTTAGAATTGCTTAGGTGTACCTAGTTACTGGTAACAAATGCTCTCACCTGCATCTTAATCCCTTTAAAATTCAAAGCCGGTGGCAGTCCTTTGTCATTAGCCATTTCTGGAATGATTTTATGGGCTTTTCCAAAGTTTCTTTTGTATTTTCAGCTGATAGAGGTTCTAAAGGACCATTAAAGTTAAAATAATTTTAAAACTATTGCAGCAAAACAATAATAAATATATTCATATGAATTAGTGTTTTGTTTAAAAACAATTATTTAAAAAACAAGTTAAAGAGCTTATGGCATTTTTTAAATTAAAAAATTATGCCTCTATTATTAGATACTTCGCCACTAATTTTAAAGCGAAAACAGCGTTTGGGAAATTTATGGAAGAATGAATATTCATCAGCGGCTTGAATTGTTTAGGTATTCAGTTATTATATTGTCGGATCGGCTAGGATCTTAATCCTTTAAAATTGTCAAGCGTGGCAGTCCTTGCTGTCCTGCCATTAGCCTTCGCGAATGATTTTATCGCTTGCCGCGTTTCTTTTTTGTATTTTCAGACCTGCCAGTGATACTAGGGTTCTAAAGGACCTTTAAAGTAAAATAATTTTAAAACTATTGCAGCAAAACAATAATATATATATATATAAATATATTCATATGAATAAGTGTTTCATTTAAAAAGAATTAACAGTTAAAGAGCCATTTTAAATTAAAATTATGCCTCTATTATCGATAACTGTATTTTACTCTATTCAAAGTTAAAATATATAGCTGGAGATGCTTTAGAATTTCTTAGGTACCCAGCTATATTAACGAGGGATGTATTTTTATACAAATTTTAATGGGACCAGATAGTTACTTTGAATTGTTTCTAGTGCAGAAGTTAGTTATACATGGCAAGGCAACACCGGATCTGCCAGGGATCTTAATCCTTTAAAATTAGTCAAGCGTGGCAGTCCTTGCTCTCCGCCACCCTGAATGATTTTATTGTCTTTCCAAAGCTTTTTTCTGTTTTTTCAGACATGAAAGTGATACGTGGTTCTAAAGGACCTTCTTAAAGCTAAAATAGTTTTAAAAACCTTTAAAATAAAAAAATCTATTCATGAATAAGTGTATTTCATTTTTAAAAAACCTACGTGAAAACAAGTTAAAGAGCCATTTTTAAATTAAATTATGCATCTATTATGAGATACTCATATTTTACTCATTTTAGAGTTAAAAATAGCTATGGCTGGAGATGCTCTTAGAATTTCTTAGGTGTACCCAGCTATACACGAGGGATGTATTTATATACACATTTTAATGGGAGATAGTTACTTAGAATTTCTGTACCTAGTTAGTTATACATGTCAATGTAACAAACCTGTGGATCGGCGTGGGATCTTAATCCTTTTAAAATTGGCAAGCTGTGGCGCCCTTGCTCCTCCGCCATTATTCTCGAATGATTTTACCGGCTTGCCAGTGTTTCTTTTTTGTATTTTCAGACCTGCCAGTGATACTAGGGTTCTAAAGGACCTTCTAAAGCTAAAATAATTTTAAAACTAATGCAGCAAAAAATAATAAATATATTCATATAAGTTTCATTTTAGAAGAAGAGTTAAAAAACAAGTTAAAGAGCCATTTTAAATTGAAAATTATGCTTCTATTATCAGATATTGTATTTTACTCTATTCTAGAGTTAAAAATAGCTTTAAGGCTCTAGATGCTCTTAGAATGTCTTAGTGCCCTATACACGGGATGTATTTTATACAAATTTTAATGGACCTATAGTTACTTAGAATTGCTTAGTGTACCTAGTTAGTTATACATGGTAAGGCAACAGCCTCGGATCGGCTGGATCTTAATCCTTTTAAAATTAGTCAAGCGTGGCAGTCCTTGCCTCTCTCGCTACCATTAGCCTGCTTAATGATTTTATCTGTTTTGTTTGTTTTTTTGTGTTTTTTCAGATGCAGCTGATACTAGGTTCTAAAGGACCTTCTTAAAGCTAAAATAGTTTTAAAACCTTTGCAGCAAAAGAAATAAAAATTCTATTCATATGAATAAGTGTATTTCATTTTAAAACCTTCGTAAAAACGTTAAAGAGCCATTTTAAATTAAAATTTGCCTCTATTATGAGATACAGATTTTACTCTATTTTAGAGTTAAAAATAGCTATATGGAGATGCTCTTAGAATTCTTAGGTGTACCCAGCTATACATGGAGGGATGTATTTATATACACATTTTAATGGGACCAAATAGTTACTTAGAATTTCTTAGTGTACCTAGTTAGTTATACATGGTAACGCGAACAAACAGGATCGGCCGGGATCTTAATCCTTTAAAATTGGCAAGCTGTGGCAGTTCCTGCTCTTTGCTTGCCATTAGTCTGAATGATTTTACTGGTTCTCGTGTTTCTTTTGTATTTTTCAGACTCTGCAAGGATACTAGTGGTTCTAAAGACCTTGTAAAGCTAAAATAATTTTAAAACTATTGCAAAAAACAATAATAAATATAATCATATGAATTAAGTCGTTTTAAAAAAAATAATTATTTAAAAACAAGTTAAAGAGCCATTTTAAATTAAAATTATGCCTCTATTATCGATAATGATTTTACTCTATTTTAGAGTTAAAAATAGCTATGGCTGGAGATGCTCTTACAATTTCTTAGGTGTTCCCAGTTATACACGTAGGGATGTATTTATATACACATTTTAATGGGACCGATAGTTACTTAGAATTTCTTAGGTGTACCTAGTTAGTTATACATGTCAACGAACAGCCTGTGGATCTCAGGATCTTAATCCCTTTTAAAATTGGCCAAGCGGTGGCAGTCCTTGCTCTCCGCTTGCCATTACCTTCGAATGATTTTATCGGGTTTGCGTTGTTTTCTTTTGTATTTTCAGATCTCAGCTGATACTAGGGTTCTAAAGGACCTTCTTAAAGCTAAAATAATTTTAAAAACTATTGCAACAAAAACAATAATAAATATATTCATATGAATAAGTGTTTCATTTAAAAAAACGGTAAAAAAAACAAGTTAAAGAGCCATTTTTAAATTGAAAATTATGCTTCTATTATCAGATACTGGATTTTACTCTATTCTAGAGTTAAAAATAGCTAAGGCTTGAGATGCTCTTAGAATTTCTTAGGTGTTCCCAGCTATACACGTAGGGATGTATTTTTATACAAATTTTAATGGGACCAGATAGTTACTTAGAATTAATTAGTGTACCTAGTTAGTTATACATGGTAAGGCAACAGCCTGTGATCGGCTAGGATCTTTATCCTTTAAAATTAGTCAAGCTGCAGCAGTCCTTCTGCCATTAGCCTGTGAATGATTTTATTGTCTTTACAGTGTTTCTTTTTGTGTTTTTCAGACATGAAAGTGATACTAGGGTTCTAAAGGACCTTCTTAAAGCTAAAATAGTTTTAAAACCTTTGCAAAAAAAGAAATAAAAAATCTATTCATATGAATAAGTGTATTTCATTTTAAAAACGGTAAAAAAACAAGTTAAAGAGCCATTTTTAAATTAAAAATTATGCCTATATTATCAGATACTATATTTTACTCTATTTTAGAGTAAAAATAGCTATGGCTGGAGATGCTCTTAGAATTTCTTAGGTGTACCAGCTATACACGTAGGGATGTATTTATATACACATTTTAATGGGACCAGATAGTTACTTAGAATTTTAGGTGTACCTAGTTAGTTATACATGGCAACAACAGCCTCGTGGATCGCAGGATCTTAATCCTTTTAAAATTGGCTGCTGGTGGCAGTCCTTGCTCGCCATTACCTTAATGATTTTACTGGTTTGCCAGTGTTTTTGTATTTTTGACTCAAAGTGATACTAGGTTCTAAAGGACCTTCTTAAAGCTAAAATAATTTTAAAACTAATGCAGCAAAACAATAATAAATATATTCATATGAATAAGTGTTTCATTTTAGAAAAAGAGGAAAACAAGTTAAAGAGCCATTTTAAATTGAAAATTATGCTTCTATTATCGATATCATTTTACTCTATTCTAGAGTTAAAATAGCTAAGGCTCGAGATGCTCTTAATGTCTTAGGTGTTCAGCTATACACGTAGGGATTTATTTTATACAAATTTTAATGGGACCAGATAGTTACTTAGAATTGCTTAGGTGTCCTAGTTAGTTATACATGGTAGGCAAAGTACCAGATCGGTGGGATCTTAATCCTTTAAAATTAGTCAAGCGTGGCAGTCCTTGTCTTTGCCATTAGCCTCGCGAATGATTTTACTGTTTTATAGTTTTTTTTTTGTGTTTTTCATGCCAGTGATACTAGGGTTCTAAAGGACCTTCTTAAAGCTAAAATAGTTTTAAAACCTTTGCAGAAAAGAAATAAAAATTCTATTCATATGAATAAGTATTTCATTTTAAAACCTTCTCAGTAAAAACAAGTTAAAGAGCCATTTTAAATTAAAATTATGCCTCTATTATGAGATACAATATTTTACTCTATTTTAGAGTTAAAATAGCAATGGCTGGAGATGCTCTTAGAATTTCTTAGGTAAAATTCCAATACATGGAGGGATGTATTTATATACACATTTTAATGGGACTAGATAGTTACTTAGAATTTCTTGTGTACCTAGTTAGTTATACATGGTAACGCAATGCCTGTGATCGGCTGGGGATCTTAATCCTTTAAAATTGGCAAGCTGTGGCAGTCCTTGCTCTTGCTTGCCATTAGCCTGCGAATGATTTTATCGGCTTGCCGGTGTTTCTTTTGTATTTTCAGACTGCTGATACTAGGTTCTAAAGGACCTTCTTAAAGCTAAAATAATTTTAAAACTATTGCAGCAAAACAATAATAAATATATTCATATGAATTAGTGTTTCATTTTAAAAAAAAATAATTATTTTAAAACAAGTTAAAGAGCCATTTTTAAATTAAAAATTATGCCTCTATTATGATACTCAGATTTTACTCTATTTTAGAGTTAAAATAGCTATGGCTGGAGATGCTCTTAGAATTTCTTAGGTGTACCCAGTTATACATGGAGGGATGTATTTATATACACATTTTAATGGGACCAGATAGTTACTTAGAATTTCTTAGGTGTACCTAGTTAGTTATACATGGTAACGCAACAGCCTGTGATCGGCTGGGGATCTTAATCCCTTTAAAATTGGCAAAGCGGTGGCAGTCCTTGCTCTTTGCTTGCCATTAGCTCATGAATGATTTTACTGGCTTGCCGTGTTTCTTTTTGTATTTTTCAGACCTGCCAGTGATACTAGGGTTCTAAAGGACCTTGTAAAAGCTAAAATAATTTTAAAAACTATTGCAGCAAAAACAATAATAAATATAATCATATGAATTAGTGTTTCATTTTAAAAAAAATAATTATTTTAAAAAAACAAGTTAAAGAGCCATTTTTAAATTAAAAATTATGCCTCTATTATCGACATCTGATTTTACTCTATTTTGAGTTTAAAATAGCTATGGCTGAGATGCTCTTACAATTTCTTAGGTGTTCCCAGTTATACACGTAGGGATGTATTTATATACACATTTTAATGGGACCAGATAGTTACTTAGAATTTCTTAGGTGTACCTAGTTAGTTATACATGTCAACGCTAGTCACTGCGGATCTAGATCTTAACTTTTTTAAATTGGCTAAGCGGTGGCAGTCCTGCTCTCCTTGCCATTACCTTCTGAATGATTTTACTGGCTTGCCAGTGTTTCTTTTTGTATTTTTCAGACCTGCCAGTGATACTAGGGTTCTAAAGGACCTTCTTAAAGCTAAAATAATTTTAAAAACTAATGCAGCAAAAACAATAATAAATATATTCATATGAATAAGTGTTTCATTTTAAAAAAGAGGTAAAAAAAACAAGTTAAAGAGCCATTTTTAAATTGAAAATTATGCTTCTATTATCAGATACTAGATTTTACTCTATTCTAGAGTTAAAAATAGCTAAGGCTTGAGATGCTCTTAGAATTTCTTAGGTGTTCCCAGCTATACACGTAGGGATGTATTTTTATACAAATTTTAGTGGGACCAGATAGTTACTTAGAATTGATTAGGTGTACCTAGTTAGTTATACATGGCAAGGCAACAGCCTGTGATCGGCTAGGGATCTTTATCCTTTTAAAATTAGTCAAGCGGTGGCAGTCCTTGCTCTCTGCTTGCCATTAGCCTGTGAATGATTTTATTGTCTTTACAGTGTTTCTTTTTGTGTTTTTCAGACATGAAAGTGATACTAGGGTTCTAAAGGACCTTCTTAAAGCTAAAATAGTTTTAAAAACCTTTGCAGCAAAAGAAATAAAAAATCTATTCATATGAATAAGTGTATTTCATTTTTAAAAAAAACCTACGGTAAAATAAAACAAGTTAAAGAGCCATTTTTAAATTAAAAATTATGCCTCTATTATGAGATACTATATTTTACTCTATTTTAGAGTTAAAAATAGCTATGGCTGGAGATGCTCTTAGAATTTCTTAGGTGTACCCAGTTATACACGTAGGGATGTATTTATATACACATTTTAATGGGACCAGATAGTTACTTAGAATTTCTTAGGTGTACCTAGTTAGTTATACATGTCAACGCAACAGCCTGTGATCGGCAGGGGATCTTAATCCCTTTTAAATTGGCTGCTGGCAGTCCTTGCTCTCCTGCCATTACCTTTAATGATTTTACTGGCTTGCCAGTGTTTCTTTTTGTATTTTTCAGACCTGCCAGTGATACTAGGGTTCTAAAGGACCTTCTTAAAGCTAAAATAATTTTAAAAACTAATGCAGCAAAAACAATAATAAATATATTCATATGAATAAGTGTTTCATTTTAGAAAAAGAGGTAAAAAAACAAGTTAAAGAGCCATTTTTAAATTGAAAATTATGCTTCTATTATCAGATACTGTATTTTACTCTATTCTAGAGTTAAAAATAGCTAAGGCTTGAGATGCTCTTAGAATGTCTTAGGTGTTCCCAGTTATACACGTAGGGATTTATTTTTATACAAATTTTAATGGGACCAGATAGTTACTTAGAATTGCTTAGGTGTACCTAGTTAGTTATACATGGCAAGGCAACAGCCTGTGATCGGCTGGGGATCTTAATCCTTTTAAAATTAGTCAAGCGGTGGCAGTCCTTGCTCTCTGCTTGCCATTAGCCTGCGAATGATTTTACTGTCTTTCCAGTGTTTCTTTTTGTGTTTTTCAGACATGCCAGTGATACTAGGGTTCTAAAGGACCTTCTTAAAGCTAAAATAGTTTTAAAAACCTTTGCAGAAAAAGAAATAAAAATTCTATTCATATGAATAAGTGTATTTCATTTTAAAAAAAAACCTTCGGTAAAAAAAACAAGTTAAAGAGCCATTTTTAAATTAAAAATTATGCCTCTATTATGAGATACAATATTTTACTCTATTTTAGAGTTAAAAATAGCAATGGCTGGAGATGCTCTTAGAATTTCTTAGGTGTACCCAGTTATACATGGAGGGATGTATTTATATACACATTTTAATGGGACTAGATAGTTACTTAGAATTCTTAGGTGTACCTAGTTAGTTATACATGGTAACGCAACAGCCTGCGGATCGGCGGGATCTTAATCCCTTTAAAATTGGCAAGCTGTGGCAGTCCTTGCTCTTTGCTTGCCATTAGTTCTGAATGATTTTACTGGCTTGCCGGTTCTTTTGTGTTTTTTCAGACCTGCCAGTGATACTAGGGTTCTAAAGGACCTTGTAAAAGCTAAAATAATTTTAAAAACTATTGCAGCAAAAACAATAATAAATATATTCATATGAATAAGTGTTTCATTTAAAAATAATAATTATTTAAAAAAAAGTTAAAGAGCCATTTTAAATTAAAATTATGCCTCTATTATGAGATACTGTATTTTACTCTATTTAGAGTTAAAATAAATGGCTTGAGATGCTCTTAGAATTTCTTAGGTGTACCCAGTTATACATGAGGGATGTATTTATATACACATTTTAATGGGACAGATAGTTACTTAGAATTCTTAGGTGTACCTAGTTAGTTATACATGGTAACGCAACAGCCTGGATCGGCTGGGGATCTTAATCCCTTTAAATTGGCAAAGCGGCAGTCCTTGCTCTTGCTTCCTTATTATTCATGAATGATTTTATCGTCACGTGTTTCTTTTGTATTTTTCAGACCTGCCAGGATACTAGGGTTCTAAAGGACCTTGTAAAAGCTAAAATAATTTTAAAAACTATTGCAGCAAAAACAATAATAAATATAATCATATGAATTAGTGTTTCATTTTAAAAAAAATAATTATTTTAAAAAAAAACAAGTTAAAGAGCCATTTTTAAATTAAAAATTATGCCTCTATTATCGATATCAGATTTTACTCTATTTTAGAGTTAAAAATAGCTATGGTTGAGATGCTCTTACAATTTCTTAGGTGTTCCTAGCTATACACGTAGGATGTATTTATATACACATTTTAATGGGACCAGATAGTTACTTAGAATTTCTTAGGTGTACCTAGTTAGTTATACATGGCAACGCAACGGCCTGTGATCGGCAAGGGATCTTAATCCCGTTTAAAATTGGCCAAGCGATGGAAGTCCTTGCTCTCCGCTTCCCATTAGCCTGCTAATGATTTTAATGGCTTGCAGTGTTTCTTTTTGTATTTTCAGACCTCGCTGATACAAGGGTTCTAAAGGACATTCTTAAAGCTAAAATAATTTTAAAAACTATTGCAGCAAAAACAATAATAAATATATTCATTTGAATAAGTGTTTCGTTTTAGAAAATGCAATTATTAAAAAAAAAGTTAAAGAGCTATCTTTAAATTAAAAATTATGCCTCTATTATCAGATACTTTATTTTACTCTATTTTAGAGTTAAAAATAGCTATGGCTGGAGATGCTCTTAGAATTTCTTAGGTGTACCCAGTTATACATGTAGGGATGTATTTATATACACATTTTAATGGGACCAGATAGTTACTTATAATTTCTTAGGTGTACCTAGTTATTTATACATGGCAACGCAACAGCCTCTGATCGGCTGGGGATCTTAATCCCTTTAAAATTGGTCAAGCGGTGGCAGTCCTTGCTGTCCGCTTGCCATTAGCCTCAGAATGATTTTACTGTCTTGCCAGAGTTTCTTTTTGTATTTTTCAGACCTGCCAGTGATACTAGGGTTCTAAAGGACCAAGTTAAAGCTAAAATAATTTTAAAAACTATTGCAGCAAAAGCAATAATAAATATATTCATATGAATTAGTGTTTCATTTTAGAAAAAACAATTATTTAAGAAAAAACAAGTTAAAGAGCTATCTTTAAATTAAAAATTATGCCTCTATTATTAGATATTGTATTTTACTCTATTTTAAAGTTAAAAATAGCTATGGCTGGAGATGCTCTTAGAATTTCTTAGGTGTACCCAGTTATACATGTAGGGATGTATTTATATACACATTTTAGTGAGACCAGATTGTTACTTAGAATTGTTTAGGTGTACCTAGTTATTTATACATGGCAAAGTACTGCGGATCGGCTGGGATCTTAATCCCTTAAAATTTGTTTGCCGTGGCAGTCCTTGCTGCTCTTTTGCCATTAGCCTCGCGAATGATTTTATTGTCTTGCCAGTGTTTCTTTTGTATTTTTCAAAGCTGCCAGGATATTAGGTTCTAAAGGACCTTCTTAAAGCTAAAATAATTTTAAAAACTATTGCAGCAAAAAACAATAATATATATATATATTCATATGAATAAGTGTTTCATTTTAAAAAAAGAATTATTTAAAAACAAGTTAAAGAGCCATTTTAAATTAAAAATTATGCCTCTATTATCGATCAGATTTTACTCTATTTTAGAGTTAAAAATATCTATGGCTGGAGATGCTCTTAGAATTTTTTAGGTGTACCCAGCTATACACGTAGGGATGTATTTTATACAAATTTTAATGGGACCAGATAGTTACTTAGAATTGCTTAGTGTACCTAGTTAGTTATACATGGCAAGGCAACAGCCTGTGGATCAGGGATCTTAATCCTTTAAAATTAGTCAAGCGGCAGTTCTTGCTCTCTCGCCATTAATGCCAATGATTTTATTGTCTTTCCACTGTTTCTTTTGTTTTTCAGACATGCCAGTGATACTAGGGTTCTAAAGGACCTTCTTAAAGCTAAAATAGTTTTAAAACCTTTGCAAGAAAAAGAAATAAAATTCTATTCATATGAATAATATTTCATTTTTTTTAAAACCAAAACAAGTTAAAGAGCCATTTTTAAATTAAAATTATGCCTCTATTATGAGATAACGATTTTACTCTATTTTAGAGTTAAAAATAGCTATGGCTGGAGATGCTCTTAGAATTTCTAAAATTCCAGCTTATACACGTAGGGATGTATTTATATTCACATTTTAATGGGACTAGATAGTTACTTATAATTTCTTAGGTGTACCTAGTTAGTTATACATGTCAACGCGAACAGCTGTGGATCGGCAGGGGATCTTAATCTCTTTAAAATGGGCTGCTGTGGCAGTCCTTGCCTCCGCTTGCCATTACCTTCAATGATACTGGTCTGCCAGTGTTTCTTTTGTATTTTTCAGACCTGCCAGTGATACTAGGGTTCTAAAGGACCTTCTTAAAGCTAAAATAATTTTAAAAACTAATGCAGCAAAAACAATAATAAATATATTCATATGAATAAGTGTTTCATTTTAAAAAAAAGGTAAAAAAAACAAAAGAGCCATTTTTAAATTGAAAATTATGCTTCTATTATCAGATACTGTATATTACACTATTTTAGAGTTAAAAATAGCTAAGGCTTGAGATGCTCTTAGAATTTCTTGGGTGTACCTTTATACACGTAGGGATGTATTTTTATACAAATTTTAATGGGACCAGATAGTTACTTAGAATTGCTTAGGTGTACCTAGTTAGTTATACATGGCAAGGCAACAGCCTGTGATCGGCTGGGGATCTTAATCCTTTTAAAATTAGTCAAGCGGTGGCAGTCCTTGCTCTCTGCTTACCCATTCCTGAATGATTTTATTGTCTCTTCCAATGTTTCTTTTGTGTTTTCAGACATGATACTAGGGTTCTAAAGGACCTTCTTAAAGCTAAAATAGTTTTAAAAACCTTTGCAGCAAAAGAAATAAAAATTCTATTCATATGAATAAGTGTATTTCATTTTAAAAAAACTTCGTAAAAAAGTTAAAGAGCCATTTTAAATTAAAAATTATGCCTCTATTATGAGATACAGTATTTTACTCTATTTTAGAGTTAAAATAGCTATGGCTGGAGATGCTCTTAGAATTTCTTAGGTGTACCTAGTTATACATGGAGGGATGTATTTATATACACATTTTAATGGGACCAGATAGTTACTAGAATTTTAGGTGTACCTAGTTAGTTATACATGGTAACGAACATTCGTGGATCGGCTGGGATCTTAATCCCTTTAAAATTAGCAAGCGTGGCAGTCCTTGCTCTTGCTTGCCATTATTCATGAATGATTTTATTTGTCCGGTGTTTCTTTTGTATTTTTCAGACTCCCAGTGATACTAGGGTTCTAAAGGACCTTGTAAAGCTAAAATAATTTTAAAACTATTGCAGCAAAAAAATAATAAAATAATTCATATGAATTAGTGTTTTCATTTTAAAAAAATAATTATTTTAAAACAAGTTAAAGAGCCATTTTAAATTAAAAATTATGCCTCTATTATCAGATACTGTATTTTACTCTATTTTAGAGTTAAAATAGCTATATCTGGAGATGCTCTTAGAATTTTAGTGTACCCAGCTATACACGTAGGGATGTATATACACATTTTAATGGGACCAGATAGTTACTTAGAATTTCTTAGGTGTACCTAGGTTATACATGGCAACGCAATAGCCCTGATCGGGTAGGATCTTAATCCCTTTAAATTGGCCAAGCGGTGGCAGTCCTTGCTCTCCGCCATTAGCCTTCATGATTTTACGGCTTGCCTGTTTCTTTTTGTATTTTCAGACCTGCCAGTGATATAAGGGTTCTAAAGGACCTTCTTGCTAAAATAATTTTAAAACTATTGCAGCAAAACAATAATAAATATATTCATATGAATAAGTGTTTCATTTTAAAAAAGAGGTAAAAAAACAAGTTAAAGAGCCATTTTTAATTAAAATTATGCTTTATTATCGATATCGATTTTACTCTCTATTTTAGAGTTAAAATAGCTAAGCTTGAGATGCTCTTAGAATCTTAGGTGTTCCCAAATATACATAGGGATGTATTTTATACACATTTTAATGGGACCAGATAGTTACTTAGAATTCTTAGGTGTACCTAGTTAGTTATACATGGCAAGGCAAAGCCGTGATCGGCTAGGATCTTAATCCTTTAAAATTAGTCAAGCGCAGTCCTTGCTCTCTTGCCATTAGCCCGTGAATGATTTTATTGTCTTTACCGTGTTTCTTTTGTGTTTTTTCAGACATGAAAGTGATACTAGGGTTCTAAAGGACCTTCTTAAAGCTAAAATATTTTAAAACTTTAGCAAAAAAACAATAATAAATATATTCATATGAATAAGTGTTTCATTTTAAAAAAAACTCACGTAAAAAAAACAAGTTAAAGAGCCATTTTTAAATTAAAAATTATGCCTCTATTATGAGATACTATATTTTACTCTATTTTAGAGTTAAAATAGCTATATTGAGATGCTCTTAGAATTTCTTAGTAAATTCCAGTTATACACGTAGGGATGTATTTATATACACATTTTAATGGGACCAGATAGTTACTCTAGAATTTCTTAGGTGTACCTAGTTAGTTATACATGTCAAATTTAAAGTACCAGGATCGGCAGGGGATCTTAATCCCTTTTAAAATTGCCGCTGCTGTGGCAGTCCTTGCTCATTGCCATTACCTTCGAATCGATTTTACTGGCTTGCTAGTGTTTTTTTGTATTTTTC
>JAEACV010000737.1:0-13583 GCA_016432835.1 Brassica nigra
CTGGACCTTCTTAAAGCTAAAATAATTTTAAAAGCCTTTGCAGCAAAAGAAATAAAAATTCTATTCATATGAATAAGTGTATTTCATTTAAAAAAAAAATTCATAAAAAAAAAACAAGTTAAGAGCCATTTTTAAATTAAAATTATGCCTCTATTATCGATAATGTATTTTACTCTATTTTAGAGTTAAAAATAGCTATAGCTGGAGATGCTCTTAGAATTTCTTAGGTGTACCCAGTTATACACGTAAGGATTTATTTATACACATTTTAATGGGACCAGATAGTTACTTAGAATTTCTTAGGTGTACCTAGTTAGTTATACATGGCAACGCATACATCGTGGATCGGTGGGGATCTTAATCCCTTTAAAATTGTCAAGCGGTGGCAGTCCTTGCTCTCCGCTTGCCATTAGCCCGAATGATTTTACTGGCTTGCTAGTGTTTTTCTTTTTGTATTTTCAGACCTGCCAGTATACTAGGGTTCTAAAGGACCTTCTTAAAGCTAAAATAATTTTAAAAACTATTGCAGCAAAAACAATAATAAATATATTCATATGAATAAGTGTTTCATTTTAGAAAAAACAATTATTTAAAAACAAGTTAAAGAGCCATTTTAAATTAAAATTTATGCCTCTATTATCGATACTGATTTTACTCTATTTTAGAGTTAAAATAGCTATGGCTGAAGATGCTCTTAGAATTTCTTAGGTGTACCCAGTTATACACGTAGGGATGTATTTATATACTCATTTTAATGGGACCAGATAGTTATTTAGAATTGCTTAGGTGTACCTAGTTAGTTATACATAGCAACGCAATAGCCTGTGATCGGCATGGGATCTTAATCCCTTTAAAATTGGCCAAGCGTTGGCAGTCCTTGCTCTCCCTTGCCATTAGCCTGCGAATGATTTTACTGGCTTGCCAGTGTTTCTTTTTGTATTTTTCAGACCTGCCAGTGATACTAGGGTTCTAAAGGACCTTCTTAAAGCTAAAATAATTTTAAAAACTATTGCAGCAAAAACAATAATACATATATTCATATGAATAAGTGTTTCATTTTAGAAAAAACAATTATTTAAAAACAAGTTAAAGAGCCATTTTTAAATTAAAAATTATGGCTCTATTATCAGATACTGTATTTTACTCTATTTTAGAGTTAAAAATAGCTATGGCTGGAGATGCTCTTAGAATTTCTTAGGTGTACCCAGTTATACACGTAGGGATGTATTTATATACACATTTTAATGGGACCAGATAGTTACTTAGAATTGCTTAGGTGTACCTAGTTAGTTATACATAGCAACCTTTGTGATCGGCATGTGATCTTAATCCCTTTAAAATTGGCCAAGCATTGGCAGTCCTTGCTCTCCGCTTGCCATTAGCCTGCAAATGATTTTACTGGCTTGCTAGTGTTTCTTTTTGTATTTTTCAGACCTGCCAGTGATACTAGGGTTCTAAAGGACCTTCTTAAAGCTAAAATAATTTTAAAACTATGGCAGCAAAACAATAATAAATATATTCATATGAATAAGTGTTTCATTTTAAAAAAAATTATTTAAAAAAAACAAGTTAAAGAGCCATTTTTAAATTAAAAATTATGCCTCTATTATCAGATATTGTATTTTACTCTATTTTAGAGTTAAAAATAGCTATGGCTGGAGATGCTCTTAGAATTTCTTAGGTGTACCCAGTTATACACGTAGGGATGTATTTATATACACATTTTAATGGGACCAGATAGTTACTTAGAATTGCTTAGGTGTACCTAGTTAGTTATACATGGCAACGCACATGTGATCGGCTGGATCTTAATCCCTTTAAAATTGGTCAAGCGGTGGCAGTCCTTGCTCTCCGCTTGCCATTAGCCTGCTAATGATTTTACTTGCTTGCCGTGTTTCTTTTTGTATTTTTCAGACCTGCCAGTGATACTAGGGTTCTAAAGGACCTTCTTAAAGCTAAAATAATTTTAAAATCTATTGCAGCAAAAAAAATAAAATATATTCATATGAATAAGTGTATTCATTTTAAAAAAAATTATTTAAAAACAAGTTAAAGAGCCATTTTAAATTAAAAATTATGCCTCTATTATCGATCATATTTTACTCTATTTTAGAGTTAAAATAGCTATGGCTGGAGATGCTCTTAGAATTTCTTAGGTGTACCCAGTTATACACGTAGGGATGTATTTATATACACATTTTAATGGGACCAGATAGTTACTTAGAATTGCTTAGGTGTACCTAGTTAGTTATACATGGCAGCAATGTATCGGCTGGATCTTAATCCCTTTAAAATTGGTCAAGCGGTGGCAGTCCTTGCTCTCGCTTGCCATTAGCCTGAATGATTTTACTGGCTTGCCAGTGTTTCTTTTTTGTATTTTCAGACCTGCCAGTGATACTAGGGTTCTAAAGGACCTTCTTAAAGCTAAAATAATTTTAAAACTATTGCAGCAAAACAATAAAAATATTCATATGAATAAGTGTTTCATTTTAGAAAAAAATTATTTAAAAACAAGTTAAAGAGCCATTTTAAATTAAAAATTATGCCTCTATTATCAGATATTTATTTTACTCTATTTTAGAGTTAAAATAGCTATGGCTGGAGATGCTCTTAGAATTTCTTAGGTGTACCCAGTTATACACGTAGGGATGTATTTATATACACATTTTAATGGGACCAGATAGTTACTTAGAATTTCTTAGGTGTACCTAGTTAGTTATACATGGCAGCAAGCAGACTGTGATCGGCTGGGATCTTAATCCCTTTAAAATTGGCAAGCGGTGGCAGTCCTTGCTCTCGCTTGCCATTAGCCTGAATGATTTTACTGTCTTGCCGTGTTTCTTTTGTATTTTTCAGACCCCAGTGATACTAGGGTTCTAAAGGACCTTCTTAAAGCTAAAATAATTTTAAAAACTATTGCAGCAAAAACAATAATAAATATATTCATATGAATAAGTGTTTCATTTTAGAAAAACAATTATTTAAAAAACAAGTTAAAGAGCCATTTTAAATTAAAAATTATGCCTCTATTATCGATCTTGTATTTTACTCTATTTTAGAGTTAAAATAGCTATGGTGAGATGCTCTTAGAATTTCTTAGGTGTACCCATTATACACGTAGGGATGTATTTATATACACATTTTAATGGGACCAGATAGTTACTTAGAATTTCTTAGGTGTACCTAGTTAGTTATACATGGCAACGCCTTGATCGGCAGGGATCTTAATCCCTTTAAAATTGGTCAAGCGGTGGCAGTCCTTGCTCTCGCTTGCCATTAGCCTCAAATGATTTTACTGGCTTGCCAGTGTTTCTTTTTTGTATTTTCAGACCTGCCAGTGATACTAGGGTTCTAAAGGACCTTCTTAAAGCTAAAATAATTTTAAAACTATTGCAGCAAAAACAATAATAAATATATTCATATGAATAAGTGTTTCATTTTAGAAAAAACAATTATTTAAAAAACAAGTTAAAGAGCCATTTTTAAATTAAAAATTATGCCTCTATTATCAGATACTGTATTTTACTCTATTTTAGAGTTAAAAATAGCTATGGCTGGAGATGCTCTTAGAATTTCTTAGGTGTACCCAGTTATACACGTAGGGATGTATTTATATACACATTTTAATGGGACCAGATAGTTACTTAGAATTGCTTAGGTGTACCTAGTTAGTTATACATGGCAACGCAACAGCCTGTGATCGGCTGGGGATCTTAATCCCTTTAAAATTGGTCAAGCGGTGGCAGTCCTTGCTCTCCGCTTGCCATTAGAATGATTTTCTTGTCCGGTGTTTCTTTTTGTATTTTTCAGACCTGCCAGTGATACTAGGGTTCTAAAGGACCTTCTTAAAGCTAAAATAATTTTAAAACTATTGCAGCAAAAGAAATAAAAATATATTCATATGAATAAGTGTTTCATTTTAAAAAAAAATTATTTAAAAAACAAGTTAAAGAGCCATTTTTAAATTAAAAATTATGCCTCTATTATCAGATACTGTATTTTACTCTATTTTAGAGTTAAAAATAGCTATGGCTGGAGATGCTCTTAGAATTTCTTAGGTGTACCCAGTTATACACGTAGGGATGTATTTATATACACATTTTAATGGGACCAGATAGTTACTTAGAATTTCTTAGGTGTACCTAGTTAGTTATACATGGCAACGCAACAGCGTGATCGGGGGATCTTAATCCCTTTAAAATTGGCAAGCGGTGGCAGTCCTTGCTCTCCGCTTGCCATTAGCTCGAATGATTTTACTGGCTTGCCAGTGTTTCTTTTGTATTTTTCAGACCTGCCAGTGATACTAGGGTTCTAAAGGACCTTCTTAAAGCTAAAATAATTTTAAAACTATTGCAGCAAAACAATAATAAATATATTCATATGAATAAGTGTTTCATTTTAGAAAAAAAATTATTTAAAAACAAGTTAAAGAGCCATTTTAAATTAAAATTATGCCTCTATTATCGATATTGTATTTTACTCTATTTTAGAGTTAAAATAGCTATGGCTGGAGATGCTCTTAGAATTTCTTAGGTGTACCCAGTTATACACGTAGGGATGTATTTATATACACATTTTAATGGGACCAGATAGTTACTTAGAATTGCTTAGGTGTACCTAGTTAGTTATACATGGCAACAACAGCCTGGATCGGCTGGGATCTTAATCCCTTTAAAATTGGTCAAGCGGTGGCAGTCCTTGCTCTCGCTTGCCATTAGCCTGAATGATTTTACTGTCTTGCCAGTGTTTCTTTTGTGTTTTTCAGACTGCCAGTGATACTAGGGTTCTAAAGGACCTTCTTAAAGCTAAAATAATTTTAAAACCTTTGCAGCAAAAGAAATAAAAATATATTCATATGAATAAGTGTATTTCATTTTAAAAAAACCTTATTAAAAAAACAAGTTAAAGAGCCATTTTAAATTAAAAATTATGCCTCTATTATCGATACTGTATTTTACTCTATTTTAGAGTTAAAATAGCTATGGCTGGAGATGCTCTTAGAATTTCTTAGGTGTACCCAGTTATACACGTAGGGATGTATTTATATACACATTTTAATGGGACCAGATAGTTACTTAGAATTTCTTAGGTGTACCTAGTTAGTTATACATGGCAACGCAACAGCCTGTGATCGGCTGGGATCTTAATCCCTTTAAAATTGGCAAGCGGTGGCAGTCCTTGCTCTCGCTTGCCATTAGCTCTGAATGATTTTACTGGCTTGCCAGTGTTTCTTTTGTATTTTTCAGACCTGCCAGTGATACTAGGGTTCTAAAGGACCTTCTTAAAGCTAAAATAATTTTAAAACTATTGCAGCAAAAACAATAATAAATATATTCATATGAATAAGTGTTTCATTTTAGAAAAAAAATTATTTAAAAAACAAGTTAAAGAGCCATTTTAAATTAAAAATTATGCCTCTATTATCGAGATCTGTATTTTACTCTATTTTAGAGTTAAAAATAGCTATGGCTGGAGATGCTCTTAGAATTTCTTAGGTGTACCCAGTTATACACGTAGGGATGTATTTATATACACATTTTAATGGGACCAGATAGTTACTTAGAATTTCTTAGGTGTACCTAGTTAGTTATACATGGCAACAACAGCTGTGATCGGCTGGGATCTTAATCCCTTTAAAATTGGCCAAGCGGTGGCAGTCCTTGCTCTCGCTTGCCATTAGCCTAAATGATTTTACTGGCTTGCCGTGTTTCTTTTGTATTTTTCAGACCTGCCAGTGATACTAGGGTTCTAAAGGACCTTCTTAAAACTAAAATAATTTTAAAAACTATTGCAGCAAAAACAATAATAAATATATTCATATGAATAAGTGTTTCATTTTAAAAAACAATTATTTAAAAAAACAAGTTAAAGAGCCATTTTAAATTAAAAATTATGCCTCTATTATCGATATTGTATTTTACTCTATTTTAGAGTTAAAATAGCTATGGCTGGAGATGCTCTTAGAATTTCTTAGGTGTACCCAGTTATACACGTAGGGATGTATTTATATACACATTTTAATAGGACCAGATAGTTACTTAGAATTTCTAAGGTGTACCTATTTAGTTATACATGGCAACGCAACAGCCTGTGATCGGTTGGGATCTTAGTCCCTTTAAAATTGGTCAAGCGGTGGCAGTCCTTGCTCTCCGCCATTAGCCTGAATGATTTTACTTGCTTGCGTGTGTTTCTTTTGTATTTTCAGACCTGCCAGTGATACTAGGGTTCTAAAGGACCTTCTTAAAGCTAAAATAATTTTAAAAACTATTGCAGCAAAAACAATGATAAATATATTCATATGAATAAGTGTTTCATTTTAGAAAAGAAAAATTATTTAAAAAAATAAGTTAAAGAGCCATTTTAAAATTAAAAATTGTGCCTCTATTATCGATACTATTTTACTCTATTTTAGAGTTAAAATAGCTATGGCTGGAGATGCTCTTAAAATTTCTTAGGTGTACCCAGTTATACACGTAGGGATGTATTTATATACACATTTTAATGGGACCAGATAGTTACTTAGAATTTCTTAGGTGTACCTAGTTAGTTATACATGGCAACGCAACAGCCTGGATCGGCTGGGATCTTAATCCCTTTAAAATTGGCAAGCGGTGGCAGTCCTTGCTCTCCGCTTGCCATTAGCCTGCGAATGATTTTACTGTCTTGCCAGTTTTTTTTTTTGTATTTTTCAGACCTGCCAGTGATACTAGGGTTCTAAAGGACCTTCTTAAAGCTAAAATAATTTTAAAACTATTGCAGCAAAACAATAATAAATATATTCATATGAATAAGTGTTTCATTTTAGAAAAACAATTATTTAAAAAAACAAGTTAAAGAGCCATTTTAAATTAAAAATTATGCCTCTATTATCAGATACTGTATTTTACTCTATTTTAGAGTTAAAAATAGCTATGGCTGGAGATGCTCTTAGAATTTCTTAGGTGTACCCAGTTATACACGTAGGGATGTATTTATATACACATTTTAATGGGACCAGATAGTTACTTAGAATTGCTTAGGTGTACCTAGTTAGTTATACATGGCAACGCAACAGCCTGATCGGCTGGGATCTTAATCCCTTTAAAATTGGCCAAGCGGTGGCAGTCCTTGCTCTCCGCTTGCCATTAGCCTCGAATGATTTTACTGGCTTGCCGTGTTTCTTTTGTATTTTTCAGACCTGCCAGTGATACTAGGGTTCTAAAGGACCTTCTTAAAGCTAAAATAATTTTAAAACTATTGCAGTAAAAAAAAAAATATATTCATATGAATAAGTGTTTCATTTTAGAAAAAAACAATTATTTAAAAAAAAAACAAGTTAAAGAGCCATTTTAAATTAAAAATTATGCCTCTATTATCGATATTATTTTACTCTATTTTAGAGTTAAAAATAGCTATGGCTGGAGATGCTCTTAGAATTTCTTAGGTGTACCCAGTTATACACGTGGGGATGTATTTATATACACATTTTAATGGGACCAGATATTTACTTAGAATTTATTAGGTATACCTAGTTAGTTATACATGGCAACGCAACAGCCGTGATCGGCAGGGGATCTTAATCCCTTTAAAATTGGCCAAGCGGTGGCAGTTCTTGCTCTCCGCTTGCCATTAGCCTGAATGATTTTACTGGCTTGCCAGTGTTTCTTTTGTATTTTTCAGACCTGCCAGTGATACTAGGGTTCTAAAGGACCTTCTTAAAGCTAAAATAATTTTAAAAACTATTGCAGCAAAAAAAATAATAAATATATTCATATGAATAAGTGTTTCATTTTAGAAAAAACAATTATTTAAAAAAACAAGTTAAAGAGCCATTTTTAAATTAAAAATTATGCCTCTATTATCAGATACTGTATTTTACTCTATTTTAGAGTTAAAATAGCTATGGCTGGAGATGCTCTTAGAATTTCTTAGGTGTACCCAGTTATACACGTAGGGATGTATTTATATACACATTTTAATGGGACCAGATAGTTACTTAGAATTTCTTAGGTGTACCTAGTTAGTTATACATGGCAACGCAATGTGATCGGCTGGGATCTTAATCCCTTTAAAATTGGCCAAGCGGTGGCAGTCCTTGCTCTCGTTTGCCATTAGCCTGCGAATGATTTTACTGGCTTGCCGGTGTTTCTTTTGTATTTTTCAGACCTGCCAGTGATACTAGGGTTCTAAAGGACCTTCTTAAAGCTAAAATAATTTTAAAAACTATTGCAGCAAAAACAATAATAAATATATTCATATGAATAAGTGTTTCATTTTAGAAAAAACAATTATTTAAAAAAACAAGTTAAAGAGCCATTTTTAAATTAAAAATTATGCCTCTATTATCAGATACTGTATTTTACTCTATTTTAGAGTTAAAAATAGCTATGGCTGGAGATGCTCTTAGAATTTCTTAGGTGTACCCAGTTATACACGTAGGGATGTATTTATATACACATTTTAATGGGACCAGATAGTTACTTAGAATTTCTTAGGTGTACCTAGTTAGTTATACATGGCAACGCAACAGTCTGTGATCGGCTGGGATCTTAATCCCTTTAGAATTGGCCAAGCGGTGGCAGTCCTTGCTCTCCGCTTGCCATTAGCCTGCGAATGATTTTACTGGCTTGCCAGTGTTTCTTTTTGTATTTTTCAGACCTGCCAGTGATACTAGGGTTCTAAAGGACCTTCTTAAAGCTAAAATAATTTTAAAAACTATTGCAGCAAAAACAATAATAAATATATTCATATGAATAAGTGTTTCATTTTAGAAAAAACAATTATTTAAAAACAAGTTAAAGAGCCATTTTTAAATTAAAAATTATGCCTCTATTATCAGATACTGTATTTTACTCTATTTTAGAGTTAAAAATAGCTATGGCTGGAGATGCTCTTAGAATTTCTTAGGTGTACCCAGTTATACACGTAGGGATGTATTTATATACACATTTTAATGGGACCAGATAGTTACTTAGAATTTCTTAGGTGTACCTAGTTAGTTATACATGGCAACGAACAGGTGATCGGGGGATCTTAATCCCTTTAAAATTGGCCAAGCGGTGGCAGTCCTTGCTCTCCTTGCCATTAGCCTGAATGATTTTACTGGCTTGCCAGTGTTTCTTTGTATTTTTCAGACCTGCCAGTGATACTAGGGTTCTAAAGGACCTTCTTAAAGCTAAAATAATTTTAAAACTATTGCAGCAAAACAATAATAAATATATTCATATGAATAAGTGTTTCATTTTAGAAAAACAATTATTTAAAAACAAGTTAAAGAGCCATTTTAAATTAAAAATTATGCCTCTATTATCGATATTGTATTTTACTCTATTTTAGAGTTAAAATAGCTATGGCTGAGATGCTCTTAGAATTTCTTAGGTGTACCCAGTTATACACGTAGGGATGTATTTATATACACATTTTAATGGGACCAGATAGTTACTTAGAATTTCTTAGGTGTACCTAGTTAGTTATACATGGCAACGCAACAGCTGTGATCGGGGGATCTTAATCCCTTTAAAATTGGCAAGCGGTGGCAGTCCTTGCTCTCCTTGCCATTAGCCTGCGATGATTTGGCTTGCCGTGTTTCTTTTGTATTTTTCAGACCTGCCGTGATACTAGGGTTCTAAAGGACCTTCTTAAAGCTAAAATAATTTTAAAACTATTGCAGCAAAACAATAATAAATATATTCATATGAATAAGTGTTTCATTTTAGAAAAAAATTATTTAAAAAACAAGTTAAAGAGCCATTTTAAATTAAAAATTATGCCTCTATTATCAGATACTGTATTTTACTCTATTTTAGAGTTAAAAATAGCTATGGCTGGAGATGCTCTTAGAATTTCTTAGGTGTACCCAGTAATACACGTAGGGATGTATTTATATACACATTTTAATGGGACCAGATAGTTACTTAGAATTGCTTAGGTGTACCTAGTTAGTTATACATGGCAACAACAGCCTGTGATCGGCTGGGATCTTAATCCCTTTAAAATTGGTCAAGCGTGGCAGTCCTTGCTCTCCGCTTGCCATTAGCCTGCGAATGATTTTACTTGCTTGCCAGTGTTTCTTTTTGTGTTTTTCAGACCTGCCAGTGATACTAGGGTTCTAAAGGACCTTCTTAAAGCTAAAATAATTTTAAAACTATTGCAGCAAAAGAAATAAAAATATATTCATATGAATAAGTGTATTTCATTTTAAAAAAAATTTAAAAAAACAAGTTAAAGAGCCATTTTAAATTAAAAATTATGCCTCTATTATCAGATACTGTATTTTACTCTATTTTAGAGTTAAAAATAGCTATGGCTGGAGATGCTCTTAGAATTTCTTAGGTGTACCCAGTTATACACGTAGGGATGTATTTATATACACATTTTAATGGGACCAGATAGTTACTTAGAATTTCTTAGGTGTACCTAGTTAGTTATACATGGCAACGCAACAGCCTGGATCGGTGGGATCTTAATCCCTTTAAAATTGGCAAGCGGTGGCAGTCCTTGCTCTCCGCTTGCCATTAGCCTGCAATGATTTTACTGGCTTGCCAGTGTTTCTTTTGTATTTTTCAGACCTGCCAGTGATACTAGGGTTCTAAAGGACCTTCTTAAAGCTAAAATAATTTTAAAACTATTGCAGCAAAAGAAATAATAAATATATTCATATGAATAAGTGTTTCATTTTAAAAAAAATTATTTAAAAAAACAAGTTAAAGAGCCATTTTAAATTAAAAATTATGCCTCTATTATCGATACTATTTTACTCTATTTTAGAGTTAAAATAGCTATGGCTGGAGATGCTCTTAGAATTTCTTAGGTGTACCCAGTTATACACGTAGGGATGTATTTATATACACATTTTAATGGGACCAGATAGTTACTTAGAATTTCTTAGGTGTACCTAGTTAGTTATACATGGCAACGCAAAAGCCTGGATCGGCTGGGATCTTAATCCTTTTAAATTGGCAAGCGTGCAGTCCTTGCTCGCTTGCCATTAGCCTCTAATGATTTTACTGGCTTGCAGTGTTTCTTTTGTATTTTCAGACCTGCCAGTGATACTAGGGTTCTAAAGGACCTTCTTAAAGCTAAAATAATTTTAAAACTATTGCAGCAAAACAATAATAAATATATTCATATGAATAAGTGTTTCATTTTAAAAAAACAATTATTTAAAAAAAACAAGTTAAAGAGCCATTTTAAATTAAAAATTATGCCTCTATTATCGATACTTTATTTTACTCTATTTTAGAGTTAAAATAGCTATGGCTGAGATGCTCTTAGAATTTCTTAGGTGTACCCAGTTATACACGTAGGGATGTATTTATATACACATTTTAATGGGACCAGATAGTTACTTAGAATTGCTTAGGTGTACCTAGTTAGTTATACATGGCAACGCAACAGCCTCAGGATCGGCTGGGATCTTAATCCCTTTAAAATTGGCCATGTGGCAGTCCTTGCTCTCTTGCCATTAGCCTGCGAATGATTTTACTGGCTTGCAGTGTTTCTTTTGTATTTTTCAGACCTGCCAGTGATACTAGGGTTCTAAAGGACCTTCTTAAAGCTAAAATAATTTTAAAACTATTGCAGCAAAACAATAATAAATATATTCATATGAATAAGTGTTTCATTTTAGAAAAAACAATTATTTAAAAAAAGTTAAAGAGCCATTTTAAATTAAAAATTATGCCTCTATTATCGATACTGTATTTTACTCTATTTTAGAGTTAAAAATAGCTATGGCTGGAGATGCTCTTAGAATTTCTTAGGTGTACCCAGCTATACACGTAGGATGTATTTATATACACATTTTAATGGGACCAGATAGTTACTTAGAATTTTAGGTGTACCTAGTTAGTTATACATGGCAACGCAACAGCCTGTGGATCGGCTGGGATCTTAATCCCTTTAAAATTGGCTGCTGTGGCAGTCCTTGCTCTCGCTTGCCATTAGCCGCGAATGATTTTACTGGCTTGCCGTGTTTCTTTTGTATTTTTCAGACCTGCCAGTGATACTAGGTTCTAAAGGACCTTCTTAAAGCTAAAATAATTTTAAAACTATTGCAGCAAAAAACAATAATAAATATATTCATATGAATAAGTGTTTCATTTTAAAAAAACAATTATTTAAAACAAGTTAAAGAGCCATTTTAAATTAAAATTATGCCTCTATTATCGATATCTATTTTACTCTATTTTAGAGTTAAAAATAGCTATGGCTGGAGATGCTCTTAGAATTTCTTAGGTGTACCCAGTTATACACGAGGATGTATTTATATACACATTTTAATGGGACCAGATAGTTACTTAGAATTTCTTGTACCTAGTTAGTTATACATGGCAACGCAATGTGGATCGGCTGGGATCTTAATCCCTTTAGAATTGGTCAAGCGTGGCAGTCCTTGCTCCGCTTGCCATTAGCTCGAATGATTTTACGGCTTGTGTTTCTTTTGTGTTTTTCAGACCTGCTGATACTAGGGTTCTAAAGGACCTTCTTAAAGCTAAAATAATTTTAAAACTATTGCAGCAAAGAAATAATAAATATATTCATATGAATAAGTGTTTCATTTTAAAAAAAATTATTTAAAAAAAAGTTAAAGAGCCATTTTAAATTAAAAATTATGCCTCTATTATCGATATTGTATTTTACTCTATTTTAGAGTTAAAATAGCTATGGCTGGAGATGCTCTTAGAATTTCTTAGGTGTACCCAGTTATACACGTAGGGATGTATTTATATACACATTTTAATGGGACCAGATAGTTACTTAGAATTCTTAGGTGTACCTAGTTAGTTATACATGGCAACGCAACAGCCAGGATCGGCTGGGATCTTAATCCTTTAGAATTGGCTGCTGTGGCAGTCCTTGCCCCCGCTTGCCATTAGCCTGAATGATTTTACTGGCTTGCCAGTGTTTCTTTTGTATTTTTCAGACTGCCAGTGATACTAGGGTTCTAAAGGACCTTCTTAAAGCTAAAATAATTTTAAAACTATTGCAGCAAAACAATAATAAATATATTCATATGAATAAGTGTTTCATTTTAGAAAAAAATTAAAAAAAAACAAGTTAAAGAGCCATTTTAAATTAAAAATTATGCCTCTATTATCAGATATCTATTTTACTCTATTTTAGAGTTAAAATAGCTATGGCTGGAGATGCTCTTAGAATTTCTTAGGTGTACCCAGTTATACACGAGATGTATTTATATACACATTTTAATGGGACCAGATAGTTACTTAGAATTTCTTAGGTGTACCTAGTTAGTTATACATGGCAACGCAACAGTCTGGATCGGCGGGGATCTTAATCCCTTTAGAATTGGCTGCTGGTGGCAGTCCTTTCTCGCCCATTAGCCTCGCGATGATTTTATCGGCTTGCAGTGTTTCTTTTGTATTTTTCAGACCTGCTAGTGATACTTAGGTTCTAAAGGACCTTCTTAAAACTAAAATAATTTTAAAAACTATTGCAGCAAAACAATAATAATATTCATATGAATAAGTTTTCATTTTAAAAAACAATTATTAAAAAACAAGTTAAAGAGCCATTTTAAATTAAAATTATGCCTCTATTATCGATAATTTATTTTACCTATTTTGAGTTAAAATAGCTAT
>JAEACV010000775.1:0-28229 GCA_016432835.1 Brassica nigra
GGTTAGTCCTTGCCACTTCAACCTTATTGATAACAGATTTAACAGTGGTTTTAGTCCACATTATTTTAAGAAAGTATGCAATTTAAATCAAATTGGTCTGTTGTACCACTGTAAATGCAACCTGAAAAGATTGTCAGAATATTTTGGTTAAAAAAAATGGGAGAATGCGTTAAATATTTTAAACAACACCTGTGCTATAAGTCTGAAGTTTAAGAAAAAACTCAATATTTGTAAGTTAACCTCAGCCCTTGGAGTCAAAATTCTAAATATGACAATATTAGCTTATTGCATAAGTTAGAACTGCACTCATTGACATTATGAACAAAGAGGTTAGAATCTAGTTTTCTAACCATTTCTGTTCAGATAATATGATTTAGTATGTTTAGTCATATTATTTTGATTTTAAATCAAATTATTCTTTCTAATTAAAATTGATGCACTTAAAGACAGAATGTACCAATAAAAAATATTTAACCACACTCAACATTTTTTGTAATTGTATTCTAAACTATCTTCAGGTTCATTCTCGTCATCTAATTTTTAAAATTAATTTACAAAATTCCATTGATATTAAAAATGACTAAACCACTACAAATCACTATTATCTAAAGAAACGGAGACAACAAAGGTTCCTAACCCCTAACGCCTAATGTGTAAGGAGGATGCAACTATGCAATAAAACAATATTGTCATATTTTGAATTTCACCAAAATTTGAAGTTAACCCAAATGAAAATTGAGTTTTTCTTTAACTGAGCTTATACCTTTTAGTGTTGCTTTAAAAATCATTTAACCTATTCTACTTTGCTAATGTATTCTAAACTACCTTCAAGGTTCATTTACCCATTATAATTTTAACATTAATTTAGTTTAAATTCACATACGCTTTAAATAAGTGTACTAAACACTACTAAATCACTATTATCAAAGAAACAGACAACAAAGGTTCCTAACCCGGACCATCATATATGTAAGTGGAGTACGCAACTAAACAATATTGCATATTTTTTAAATTTCACCACAAATTTGTAGGTTAACTCAACTCTAAAAATATTTATTTTCTTTAACTCCTGAGCCACTCTTAGTGTTGCTTAAAATATTTAACCAATATTCTTACATTGTATTAATGTATTCTAAACATATCTTCAAAGTTCATTTACATCATCTAATTTTAACATTAATTTAGTTTAAATCATAACGCTTAAATAAGTGGACCAAACATTACTAAATCCACATCTATGAAACGGAGACAAACAAAGGTTTCCTAATCCCTCTCTAACCATCATAATATGTATGAGGATGCACTATGCAATAAAACAATATTGTCATATTTTGAATTTCACTACTAAATTTGAAGGCCCCTACAAAAATACTTTTTTTCTTAACTGACCTTTATTGTTTAAAAATATTTAACCACATTCTTCATTTGTATTAATGTATTCTAAACTATTTTTCAAGGTTCATTTACATCATCTCTAATTTTAACAATTAATTTAGTTTAAAATCATACCGCTTAAATAAGTGGACTCAAACAAGCATTGTTCGGAGTAAAGGTTCCAACTTCCACTACCATGGAGGATGCAACATGCATAAAACAATGATTATATTTTGAATTTCACTCAAAATATGGAAGGTTAACAAACCCCTAAAAATATTGTTTTCTTGAACTCGAGCTTATACTCTTTAGTGTTGCTTAAAAAATATTTAACCACATTCTACATTTCTTTTATTAATGTAACTAAATTACTTTCAAGGTTCATTTACCATTCTAATTTTAACAATTAATTTAGTTTAAAATCATATACTGCTTAAATAAGTGTACTAAACACTACTAAATCACTATTATCTAAAGAAACAGAGACAACAAAGGTTCCTAACCCTGCCACCATCATAATATGTAAGTGGGAGGAGATGCAACTATGCAACAATATTTCATATTTTATTTTCACTCAAAAATATGAAGTTTAACCCCCATGAAAATATTATGCCTTCTTTACATTTATACTTTTAGTGTTGTTTAAAAATATTTTATCCATCTCTCATTTTATTAATGTATTCTAAACTACTTTCAAGGTCACTTATACTCATTCTAATTTTCAACAATTAATTTAGTTTAAAATCATATACTGCTAAATAAGGGACTAAACACTACTAAATCACTATTATCTCAGAAACGAGACAACAAAGGTTCCTAACCTCTTTGACCATCATAATATGTAAGGAGGATGCAATATGCACAAAACAATATTGTCATATTTTTTGAATTTCACTACAAATTTGAAGGTTAACCCCTAAAATATTGAATTTTTTTTTTTAACTGAGCTTTATAATTTTTGTGTGTTGTTTAAAAATATTTAACCACATTCTACATTTGTATTAATGTATTCTAAACTATCTTTCAAGGTTCATTTAATACTATAATTTTTAACAATTAATTTAGTTTAAAATCATATAATCGCTAAATAAGTATCAAACACTATTAAATCACTATTATCATGAGAAAACGGAGACAACAAAGGTTCCTAACACTTTGACCATCATAATATGTAAGTGAGGATGCAACTATGCAATAAAACAATATAATCATATTTTTTTGAATTTCACTACAAATTTGAAGGTTAACCCCTTAAAAAAATACTGAAGTTTTTCTTTAACTGAGCTTACTCTTTAGTGTTGTTTAAAAATATTTAACCACATTCTACATTTTATTAATGTATTCTAAACTATCTTCAAGGTTCATTTACGCCATCCTAAATTTTAAAATTAATTTATTAAAATCATATAATGCTTAAATAAGTAACTAAACACTACTAAATCACTATTATCTAGAGAAACGGAGACAACAAAGGTTCCTAACCCTTTGACCATCATAATATGTAAGTGGAGGATGCAACTATAAAACAATATTGTCATTTTTTGAATTTCACTAAAATTTCAGGTTAACCCCTACTAAAATATTGAGTTTTTTTAAATCGAGCTTATACTCTTAGTGTTGTTTAAAAATATTTAACCACATTCTACATTTTATTAATGTATTCTAAACTATCTTCAAGTTCACTTACGTCATTCTAATTTTTAAACAATTAATTTAGTTTAAAATCATATACTGCTTAAATAAGTAGACTAACCACTACTAAATCACTATTATTGTGAGAAACGGACACAACAAAGGTTCCTTACCTCTTTGACCATTATATTATGTAAGTGGAGGATGCAACTATGCAATAAAACAATATTGTCATATTTTTGAATTTTCACTCAAATTTGAAGGTTAACACCCCTACTAAAATATTGAGTTTTTCTTTAACCCAAGCTATACTCTTGGTGTGTTGTTTAAAAAATATTTAACCACATTCTACATTTTTATTAATGTATTCTAAACTATCTTTCAAGGTTCATTTATCGCCATTCTAATTTTTAACAATTAATTTAGTTTAAATTCATATATCGCTTAAATAAGTGGACTAAACACTACTAAACACATTATCAAGAGCAGGAGTAAAACAAAGGTTCCAACCTCTTTGACCATCATAATATATATAAGTGGAGGATGCAACTATGCAATAAAACAATATTGTCATATTTTTAATTTCACTAAAATTTGAAGGTTAACCCCTACAAAATATTTGAGTTTTTCTTTTTTTTAACTGAGCTTATACTCTTTTAGTGTTGTTTAAAAATATTTAAACCATATTCTACATTTTATTAATGTATTCTAAATTATCTTTCAAGGTTCATTTATCCCACTATAATTTTTAACAATTAATTTAGTTTAAATTCATATAATCGCTTAAATAGTGGACTCTAAACACTACTAAATCACTATTATCTAAAAGAAACAGAAAAAAGGTTCCTAACCTCTTTGACCATCATAATATGTAAGTGAGGATGCAACTATGTATAAAATATATAATATATTTTTTGAATTTCACTAAAATTTGAAGGTAAACCCTACTTAAAATTTGAGTTTTTCTTTAACAGGAGCTATACTTTGGTGTTGTTAAAAATATTTAACCACATTCTACATTTTTATTAATGTATTCTAAACTATCTTTCAAGGTTCATTTACGTCATTCTAATTTTAACAATTAATTTAGTTTAAAATCATATATCGCTTAAATAAGTGACTAAACACTACTAAATCACTATTATCTAGAAACGGAGACAACAAAGGTTCCTAACCTCTTTGACCATCATAATATGTAAGTGGAGGATGCAACTATGCAAAAAAAATATTGTCATATTTTGAATTTCACTCAAAATTTGAAGGTTAACCCCTACTAAAAATATTGAGTTTTTCTTTAACTGAGCTTATACTTTTTAGTGTTGTTTAAAAATATTTAACCACATTCTACATTTTATTAATGTATTCTAAACTATCTTTCAAGGTCATTTACGTCATCCTAATTTTTAACAATTAATTTAGTTTAAATTCATATACGCTTAAATAAGTGGACTAAACACTACTAAATCACTATTATCTAGAGAAACGGAGACAACAAAGGTTCCTAACCTTTGACCATCATAATATGTAAGTGGAGGATGCAACTATGCAATAAAAAATATTGTCATATTTTTTTTGAATTTCACTACAATTTGAAGGTTAACCCCATAAAATATCGAGTTTTTCTTTAAAGCTTATACTTTTAGTGTTGTTTAAAAATATTTAACCACATTCTACATTTTTATTAATGTATTCTAAACTATCTTTCAAGGTTCATTTACATCATTTATAATTTTTAACAATTAATTTAGTTTAAAATCATACTGCTTAAATAAGTGGACTAAATACTAAATCACTATTATCTAAAGAAACAACAAAGGTTCCTAAACTCTTGACCATCATAATATGTAAGTGGAGGATGCAACTATGCAATAAAACAAATTGTCATATTTTTGAAGGCAATTTCCTACTAATATGGAAGCAGTCTAGTTAAATGGTTTAAAAATATTTAACCACATTCTACATTATATTAATGTATTCTAAACTATCTTCAAGGCCATCATTTAAGAACAATTAATTTTAACCATAATGCTTAAAAACTCATAAACTATTAAAAAGAGACAACAAAGGACTACTAACCATCATATTATGGTGAGGATGCAACCTGGAATAAAACAATATTGCATATTTTTTGAATTTCACTAAATTTGAATAGGAACCCTAAAAATATTGAGTTTTTTTTAACCGAGCTTATACTCTTTAGTGTTGTTTAAAAATATTTAACCACATTCTACATTTTATTAATGTATTCTAAACTATCTTTCAAGGTTCATTTACTCCATTTAATTTTAACAATTAATTTAGTTTAAATCATATACGCTTAAATAAGTGGACTAAACACTATAAATCACTATTATCTAAGAAACGGAGACAACAAAGGTTCCTAACCTCTTTGACCATCATAATATGTAAGTGGAGGATGCAACTATGCAATAAAACAATATTGTCATATTTTTGAATTTCACTCAAATTTGTAGGTTAACCCCTACTAAAAATATTGAGTTTTTCTTTAACTGAGCTTATACTCTTTAGTGTTGAAAAATATTTAACCACATTCTACATTTTATTAATGTATTCTAAACTATCTTTCAAGGTTCATTTACATCATTCTAATTTTAACAATTAATTTAGTTTAAATCATAATGCTTAAATAAGTGGACTAAACACTATAAATCACTATTATCTTAGAAACGGAGACAAAGGTTCCTAACCTCTTTGACCATCATAATATGTAAGTGGAGGATGCAACTATGCAATAAAACAATATTGTCATATTTTTGAATTTCACTCAAATTTGTAGGTTAACCCTACGAAAATATTGAGTTTTAACGAGCTTATACTCTTTAGTGTTGTTTAAAAATATTTAACCACATTCTACATTTTATTAATGTATTCTAAACTATCTTTCAAGGTTCATTTACATCATTCTAATTTTTAACAATTAATTTAGTTTAAATTCATATATGCTTAAATAAGTGGACTAAACACTATAAATCACTATTATCTAAAGAAACGGAGACAACAAAGGTTCCTAACCTCTTTGACCATCATAATATGTAAGTGGAGGATGCAACTATGCAATAAAACAATATTGTCATATTTTTGAATTTCACTCAAAATTTGTAGGTTAACCCCTACGAAAATATTGAGTTTTTCTTTAACTGAGCTTATACTTTTTAGTGTTGTTTAAAATATTTAACCACATTCTACATTTTATTAATGTATTCTAAACTATCTTTCAAGGTTCATTTACATCATTCTAATTTTAACAATTAATTTAGTTTAAAATCATATACTGCTTAAATAAGTGGACTAAACACTATAAATCACTATTATCTAAAGAAACGGAGACAACAAAGGTTCCTAACCTCTTTGACCATCATAATATGTAAGTGGAGGATGCAACTATGCAATAAAACAATATTGTCATATTTTTGAATTTCACTCAAAATTTGTAGGTTAACCCCACAAAATATTGAGTTTTTCTTTAATTGAGCTTATACTTTTGTGTTGTTTAAAATATTTAACCACATTCTACATTTTATTAATGTATTCTAAACTATCTTTCAAGGTTCATTTACATCATTCTAATTTTTAACAATTAATTTAGTTTAAAATCATATACTTAAATAAGTGGACTAAACACTACTAAATCACTATTATCTAAAGAAACGGAGACAACAAAGGTTCCTAACCTCTTGACCATCATAATATGTAAGTGGAGGATGCAACTATGCAATAAAACAATATTGTCATATTTTTGAATTTCACTCAAATTTGTAGGTTAACCCCTACAAAATATTGAGTTTTTCTTTAACTGAGCTTATACTTTTAGTGTTGTTTAAAAATATTTAACCACATTCTAAATTTTATTAATGTATTCTAAACTATCTTTCAAGGTTCATTTACATCATTCTAATTTTAACAATTAATTTAGTTTAAAATCATATACTGCTTAAATAAGTGGACTAAACACTACTAAATCACTATTATCTAAAGAAACGGAGACAACAAAGGTTCCTAACCTCTTTGACCATCATAATATGTAAGTGGAGGATGCAACTATGCAATAAAACAATATTGTCATATTTTGAATTTCACTCAAAATTTGTAGGTTAACCCTACTAAAATATTGAGTTTTTTTAAATGGAGCTTATACTTTTAGTGTTGTTTAAAAATATTTAACCACATTCTACATTTTATTAATGTATTCTAAACTATCTTTCAAGGTTCATTTACATCATTCTAATTTTAACAATTAATTTAGTTTAAATTCATATATCTTAAATAAGTGGACTAAACACTATTAAATCACTATTATCTAAAGAAACGGAGACAACAAAGGTTCCTAACCCTTTGACCATCATAATATGTAAGTGGAGGATGCAACTATGCAATAAAACAATATTGTCATATTTTTGAATTTCACTCAAATTTGTAGGTTAACCCTACTAAAATATTGAGTTTTTCTTTAACTGAGCTTATACTCTTTTAGTGTTGTTTAAAAATATTTAACCACATTCTACATTTTATTAATGTATTCTAAACTATCTTCAAGGTTCATTTACATCATTCTAATTTTAACAATTAATTTAGTTTAAATTCATATACGCTTAAATAAGTGGACTAAACACTACTAAATCACTATTATCTAAAGAAACGGAGACAACAAAGGTTCCTAACCTCTTTGACCATCATAATATGTAAGTGGAGGATGCAACTATGCAATAAAACAATATTGTCATATTTTTGAATTTCACTCAAAATTTGAAGGTTAACCCCTACTAAAATATTGAGTTTTTCTTTAACTGAGCTTATACTCTTTAGTGTTGTTTAAAAATATTTAACCACATTCTACATTTTTATTAATGTATTCTAAACTATCTTTCAAGGTTCATTTACGTCATTATAATTTTTAACAATTAATTTAGTTTAAAATCATATACTGCTTAAACACTACTAAATCACTATTATCTAAAGAAACGGAGACAACAAAGGTTCCTAACCTCTTTGACCATCATAATATGTAAGTGGAGGATGCAACTATGCAATAAAACAATATTGTCATATTTTTGAATTTCACTCAAAATTTGTAGGTTAACCCTCTTAAAATATTGAGTTTTTCTTTAACTGAGCTTATACTTTTAGTGTTGTTTAAAAATATTTAACCACATTCTACATTTTATTAATGTATTCTAAACTATCTTTCAAGGTTCATTTACATCATTCTAATTTTAACAATTAATTTAGTTTAAATTCATATACGCTTAAATAAGTGGACTAAACACTATAAATCACTATTATCTAAAGAAACGGAGACAACAAAGGTTCCTAACCTCTTTGACCATCATAATATGTAAGTGGAGGATGCAACTATGCAATAAAACAATATTGTCATATTTTTGAATTTCACTCAAATTTGTAGGTTAACCCCTACTAAAATATTGAGTTTTTCTTTAACTGAGCTTATACTCTTTAGTGTTTTTAAAAATATTTAACCACATTCTACATTTGTATTAATGTATTCTAAACTATCTTTCAAGGTTCATTTACATCATTCTAATTTTTAACAATTAATTTAGTTTAAAATCATATAATGCTTAAATAAGTGGACTAAACACTATTAAATCACTATTATCTAAGAAACGGAGACAACAAAGGTTCCTAACCTCTTTGACCATCATAATATGTAAGTGGAGGATGCAACTATGCAATAAAACAATATTGTCATATTTTTGAATTTCACTCAAAATTTGTAGGTTAACCCCTACTTAAAATATTGAGTTTTTCTTTAACCGAGCTTATACTCTTTAGTGTTGTTTAAAAATATTTAACCACATTCTACATTTTTATTAATTTATTCTAAACTATCTTTCAAGGTTCATTTACGTCATACTAATTTTTAACAATTAATTTAGTTTAAATTCATATACGCTTAAATAAGTGGACTAAACACTACTAAATCACTATTATCTAAAGAAACGGAGACAACAAAGGTTCCTAACCTTTTGACCATCATAATATGTAAGTGGAGGATGCAACTATGCAATAAAACAATATTGTCATATTTTTAAATTTCACTCAAATTTGTAGGTTAACCCCTACGAAAATATTGAGTTTTTCGTTAACTGGAGCTTATACTCTTTAGTGTTGTTTAAAAATATTTAACCACATTTTACATTGTATTAATGTATTCTAATCTATCTTTCAAGGTTCATTTACATCATTCTAATTTTAACAATTAATTTAGTTTAAATTCATATACGCTTAAATAAGTGGACTAAACACTATGAAATCACTATTATCTAGAGAAAAGGAGAAAAGAAAGGTTCCTAACCTCTTTGACCATCATAATATGTAAGTGGAGGATGCAACTATGCAATAAAACAATATTGTCATATTTTTGAATTTCACTCAAAATTTGTAGGTTAACCCCTACTAAAATATTGAGTTTTTCTTTAACTGAGCTTATACTCTTTAGTGTTGTTTAAAAATATTTAACCACATTCTACATTTGTATTAATGTATTCTAAACTATCTTTCAAGGTTCATTTACATCATTCTAATTTTTAACAATTAATTTAGTTTAAAATCATATAATGCTTAAATAAACACTACTAAATCACTATTATCTAAAGAAACGGAGACAACAAAGGTTCCTAACCTCTTTGACCATCATAATATGTAAGTGGAGGATGCAACTATGCAATAAAACAATATTGTCATATTTTTTGAATTTCACTCAAAATTTGTAGGTTAACCCTACTAAAATATTGAGTTTTTCGTTAACTGAGCTTATACTCTTAGTGTTGTTTAAAAATATTTAACCACATTCTACATTTGTATTAATGTATTCTAAACTATCTTTCAAGGTTCATTTACATCATTCTAATTTTAACAATTAATTTAGTTTAAATTCATATACTGCTTAAATAAGTGGACTAAACACTACTAAATCACTATTATCTAAAGAAACGGAGACAACAAAGGTTCCTAACCTCTTTGACCATCATAATATGTAAGTGGAGGATGCAACTATGCAATAAAACAATATTGTCATATTTTTGAATTTCACTCAAATTTGTAGGTTAACCCTACTAAAATATTGAGTTTTTCTTTAACTGAGCTTATACTTTTAGTGTTGTTTAAAAATATTTAACCACATTCTACATTTTATTAATGTATTCTAAATTATCTTTCAAAGTTCATTTACATCATTCTAATTTTTAACAATTAATTTAGTTTAAAATCATATACTGCTTAAATAAGTGGACTAAACACTACTAAATCACTATTATCTAAAGAAACGGAGACAACAAAGGTTCCTAACCTCTTTGACCATCATAATATGTAAGTGGAGGATGCAACTATGCAATAAAACAATATTATCATATTTTTGAATTTCACTCAAAATTTGTAGGTTAACCCCTACGAAAATATTGAGTTTTTCTTTAACTGGAGCTTATACTCTTTAGTGTTGTTTAAAAATATTTAACCACATTCTACATTTTTATTAATGTATTCTAAACTATCTTTCAAGGTTCATTTACGTCATTTCAATTTTTAACAATTAATTTAGTTTAAATTCATATACGCTTAAATAAGTGGACTAAACACTACTAAATCACTATTATCTAAAGAAACGGAGACAACAAAGGTTCCTAACCTCTTTGACCATCATAATATGTAAGTGGAGGATGCAACTATGCAATAAAACAATATTGTCATATTTTTGAATTTCACTCAAAATTTGTAGGTTAACCCCACTAAAATATTGAGTTTTCTTTAACTGAGCTTATACTTTTAGTGTTGTTTAAAAATATTTAACCACATTCTACATTTTATTAATGTATTCTAAACTATCTTTCAAGGTTCATTTACATCATTCTAATTTTTAACAATTAATTTAGTTTAAATTCATATATCGCTTAAATAAGTGGACTAAACACTACTAAATCACTATTATCTAGAGAAACGGAGACAACAAAGGTTCCTAACCTCTTTGACCATCATAATATGTAAGTGGAGGATGCAACTATGCAATAAAACAATATTGTCATATTTTTGAATTTCACTCAAAATTTGTAGGTTAACCCCTACTAAAATATTGAGTTTTTCTTTAACTGAGCTTATACTCTTTAGTGTTGTTTAAAAATATTTAACCACATTCTACATTTTATTAATGTATTCTAAACTATCTTTCAAGGTTCATTTACATCATTCTAATTTTTAACAATTAATTTAGTTTAAAATAATATACTAAACACTACTAAATCACTATTATCTAAAGAAACGAGACAACAAAGGTTCCTAACCTCTTTGACCATCATAATATGTAAGTGGAGGATGCAACTATGCAATAAAACAATATTGTCATATTTTTGAATTTCACTCAAATTTGTAGGTTAACCCCTACTAAAATATTGAGTTTTTCTTTAACTGAGCTTATACTTTTTAGTGTTGTTTAAAAATATTTAACCACATTCTACATTTGTATTAATGTATTCTAAACTATCTTTCAAGGTTCATTTACATCATTCTAATTTTTAACAATTAATTTAGTTTAAATTCATATACCGCTTAAATAAGTGGACTAAACACTATAAATCACTATTATCTAGAGAAACGGAGACAACAAAGGTTCCTAACCTCTTTGACCATCATAATATGTAAGTGGAGGATGCAACTATGCAATAAAACAATATTGTCATATTTTTGAATTTCACTCAAATTTGTAGGTTAACCCTACTAAAATATTGAGTTTTTCTTTAACTGAGCTTATACTCTTTAGTGTTGTTTAAAAATATTTAACCACATTCTACATTTGTATTAATGTATTCTAAACTATCTTTCAAGGTTCATTTACGTCATTAAAATTTTTAACAATTAATTTAATTTAAAATCATATACGCTTAAATAAGTGGACTAAACACTACTAAATCACTATTATCTAAAGAAACGGAGACAACAAAGGTTCCTAACCTCTTTGACCATCATAATATGTAAGTGGAGGATGCAACTATGCAATAAAACAATATTGTCATATTTTTGAATTTCACTCAAAATTTGTAGGTTAACCCCTACAAAAATATTGAGTTTTTCTTTAACTGAGCTTATACTTTTAGTGTTGTTTAAAAATATTTAACCACATTCTACATTTGTATTAATGTATTCTAAACTATCTTTCAAGGTTCATTTACATCATTCTAATTTTAACAATTAATTTAGTTTAAATTCATATACTTAAATAAGTGGACTAAACACTACTAAATCACTATTATCAAAAGAAACGGAGACAACAAAGGTTCCTAACCTCTTTAAACATCATAATATGTAAGTGGAGGATGCAACTATGCAATAAAACAATATTGTCATATTTTTGAATTTCACTCAAATTTGAAGGTTAACCCCTACTAAAATATTGAGTTTTCTTTAACTGAGCTTATACTCTTTAGTGTTGTTTAAAATATTTAACCACATTCTACATTTTTATTAATGTATTCTAAACTATCTTTCAAGGTTCATTTACATCATTCTAATTTTAACAATTAATTTAGTTTAAAATCATATATCGCTTAAATAAGTGGACTAAACACTATTAAATCACTATTATCTAAAGAAACGGAGACAACAAAGGTTCCTAACCTCTTTGACCATCATAATATGTAAGTGGAGGATGCAACTATGCAATAAAACAATATTGTCATATTTTTGAATTTCACTCAAAATTTGTAGGTTAACCCCTACAAAATATTGAGTTTTTCTTTAACTGAGCTTATACTCTTTAGTGTTGTTTAAAAATATTTAACCACATTCTACATTTTATTAATGTATTCTAAACTATCTTTCAAGGTTCATTTACATCATTCTAATTTTTAACAATTAATTTAGTTTAAAATCATATAAATAAGTTAAACACTACTAAATCACTATTATCTAAAGAAACGGAGACAACAAAGGTTCCTAACCTCTTTGACCATCATAATATGTAAGTGGAGGATGCAACTATGCAATAAAACAATATTATCACATTTTTGAATTTCACTCAAAATTTGTAGGTTAACCCCTACAAAATATTGAGTTTTTCTTTAACTGAGCTTATACTCTTTAGTGTTGTTTAAAATATTTAACCACATTCTACATTTTATTAATGTATTCTAAACTATCTTTCAAGGTTCATTTACATCATTCTAATTTTAACAATTAATTTAGTTTAAATTCATATACTGCTTAAATAAGTGGACTAAACACTACTAAATAACTATTATCTAAAGAAACGGAGACAACAAAGGTTCCTAACCTCTTTGACCATCATAATATGTAAGTGGAGGATGCAACTATGCAATAAAACAATATTGTCATATTTTTGAATTTCACTAAATTTGTAGGTTAACCCCTAAAAATATTGAGTTTTTCTTTAACTGAGCTTATACTCTTTAGTGTTGTTTAAAAATATTTAACCACATTCTACATTTGTATTAATGTATTCTAAACTATCTTTCAAGGTTCATTTACATCATTCTAATTTTAACAATTAATTTAGTTTAAATTCATATAACGCTTAAATAAGTGGACTAAACACTACTAAATCACTATTATCTAGAAAACGGAGACAACAAAGGTTCCTAACCTCTTTGACCATCATAATATGTAAGTGGAGGATGCAACTATGCAATAAAACAATATTGTCATATTTTTGAATTTCACTCAAAATTTGTAGGTTAACCCTACTAAAATATTGAGTTTTTCTTTAACTGAGCTTATACTCTTTAGTGTTGTTTAAAAATATTTAACCACATTCTACATTTGTATTAATGTATTCTAAACTATCTTTCAAAGTTCATTTACATCATTCTAATTTTTAACAATTAATTTAGTTTAAAATCATATACTGCTTAAATAAGTGGACTAAACACTACTAAATCACTATTATCTAGAGAAACGGAGACAACAAAGGTTCCTAACCTCTTTGACCATCATAATATGTAAGTGGAGGATGCAACTATGCAATAAAACAATATTGTCATATTTTTGAATTTCACTCAAAATTTGTAGGTTAACCCCTACTAAAATATTGAGTTTTAACTGAGCTTATACTTTTAGTGTTGTTTAAAAATATTTAACCACATTCTACATTTTATTAATGTATTCTAAACTATCTTTCAAAGTTCATTTACATCATTCTAATTTTTAACAATTAATTTAGTTTAAAATCATATAGTGCTTAAATAAGTGGACTAAACACGAGTAAATCACTATTATCTAAAGAAACGGAGACAACAAAGGTTTCTAACCTCTTTGACCATATTAATATGTAAGTGGAGGATGCAACTATGCAATAAAATAATATTGTCATATTTTTGTATTTCCTTCAAAATTCGTAGGTTAACCCCTACCAAAATATTGAGTTTTTCTTTAACTGAGCTTATACTCTTTAGTGTTGTTTAAAAATATTTAACCACATTCTACATTTGTATTAATGTATTCTAAACTATCTTTCAAGGTTCATTTACATCATTCTAATTTTTAACAATTAATTTAGTTTAAAATCATATACTGCTTAAATAAGTGGACTAAACACTATTAAATCACTATTATCTAAAGAAACGGAGACAACAAAGGTTCCTAACCTCTTTGACAATCATAATATGTAAGTGGAGGATGCAACTATGCAATAAAACAATATTGTCATATTTTTGAATTTCACTCAAAATTTGTAGGTTAACCCCTACTAAAATATTGAGTTTTTCTTTAACTGAGCTTATACTCTTAGTGTTGTTTAAAAATATTTAACCACATTCTACATTTGTATTAATGTATTCTAAACTATCTTTCAAGGTTCATTTACATCATTCTAATTTTAACAATTAATTTAGTTTAAAATCATATACTGCTTAAATAAGTGGACTAAACACTACTAAATCACTATTATCTAAAGAAACGGAGACAACAAAGGTTCCTAACCTCTTTGACCATCATAATATGTAAGTGGAGGATGCAACTATGCAATAAAACAATATTGTCATATTTTTGAATTTCACTCAAAATTGTAGGTTAACCCCTACTAAAATATTGAGTTTTTTTAACTGAGCTTATACTCTTTAGTGTTGTTTAAAACCACATTCTACATTTTTATTAATGTATTCTAAACTATCTTTCAAGGTTCATTTACATCATTCTAATTTTAACAATTAATTTAGTTTAAAATCATATACGCTTAAATAAGTGGACTAAACACTACTAAATCACTATTATCTAGAGAAACGGAGACAACAAAGGTTCCTAACCTCTTTGACCATCATAATATGTAAGTGGAGGATGCAACTATGCAATAAAACAATATTGTCATATTTTTGAATTTCACTCAAAATTTGAAGGTTAACCCCTAAAATATTGAAAAAACGAGCTTATACTCTTTAGTGTTGTTTAAAAATATTTAACCACATTCTACATTTGTATTAATGTATTCTAAACTATCTTTCAAGGTTCATTTACATCATAATTTTAACAATTAATTTAGTTTAAAATCATATACGCTTAAATAAGTGGACTAAACACTACTAAATCACTATTATCTAAAGAAACGGAGACAACAAAGGTTCCTAACCTCTTTGACCATCATAATATGTAAGTGGAGGATGCAACTATGCAATAAAACAATATTGTCATATTTTTGAATTTCACTCAAATTTGAAGGTTAACCCTACTAAAATATTGAGTTTTTCTTTAACTGAGCTTATACTTTTAGTGTTGTTTAAAAATATTTAACCACATTCTACATTTGTATTAATGTATTCTAAACTATCTTTCAAGGTTCATTTACATCATTCTAATTTTTAACAATTAATTTAGTTTAAAATCATATACGCTTAAATAAGTGGACTAAACACTACTAAATCACTATTATCTAAAGAAACGGAGACAACAAAGGTTCCTAACCTCTTTGACCATCATAATATGTAAGTGGAGGATGCAACTATGCAATAAAACAATATTGTCATATTTTTGAATTTCACTCAAAATTTGTAGGTTAACCCCTACTAAAAATATTGAGTTTTTCTTTAACTGAGCTTATACTTTTAGTGTTGTTTAAAAATATTTAACCACATTCTACATTTGTATTAATGTATTCTAAACTATCTTTCAAGGTTCATTTACATCATTCTAATTTTTAACAATTAATTTAGTTTAAATCATATATCGCTTAAATAAGTGGACTAAACACTACTAAATCACTATTATCTAAAGAAACGGAGACAACAAAGGTTCCTAACCTCTTTGACCATCATAATATGTAAGTGGAGGATGCAACTATGCAATAAAACAATATTGTCATATTTTTGAATTTCACTCAAAATTGTAGGTTAACCCTACAAAATATTGAGTTTTTCTTTAACTGAGCTTATACTTTTAGTGTTGTTTAAAATATTTAACCACATTCTACATTTGTATTAATGTATTCTAAACTATCTTTCAAGGTTCATTTACATCATTCTAATTTTAACAATTAATTTAGTTTAAATCATATACCGCTTAAATAAGTGGACTAAACACTACTAAATCACTATTATCTAAAGAAACGGAGACAACAAAGGTTCCTAACCTCTTTGACCATCATAATATGTAAGTGGAGGATGCAACTATGCAATAAAACAATATTGTCATATTTTTGAATTTCACTCAAATTTGTAGGTTAACCCCACTAAAATATTGAGTTTTTCTTTAACTGAGCTTATACTCTTTAGTGTTGTTTAAAAATATTTAACCACATTCTACATTTTATTAATGTATTCTAAACTATCTTTCAAGGTTCATTTACATCATTCTAATTTTTAACAATTAATTTAGTTTAAATTCATATATTGCTTAAATAAGTGGACTAAACACTACTAAATCACTATTATCTAAGAAACGGAGACAACAAAGGTTCCTAACCTCTTTGACCATCATAATATGTAAGTGGAGGATGCAACTATGCAATAAAACAATATTGTCATATTTTTGAATTTCACTCAAAATTTGTAGGTTAACCCCTACTAAAATATTGAGTTTTTCTTTAACTGAGCTTATACTTTTTAGTGTTGTTTAAAAATATTTAACCACATTCTACATTTTTATTAATGTATTCTAAACTATCTTTCAAGGTTCATTTACATCATTCTAATTTTAACAATTAATTTAGTTTAAATCATATAATGCTTAAATAAGTGGACTAAACACTACTAAATCACTATTATCTAAAGAAACGGAGACAACAAAGGTTCCTAACCTCTTTGACCATCATAATATGTAAGTGGAGGATGCAACTATGCAATAAAACAATATTGTCATATTTTTGAATTTCACTCAAAATTTGAAGGTTAACCCCTACTAAAATATTGAGTTTTTCTTTAACGAGCTTATACTCTTTAGTGTTGTTTAAAATATTTAACCACATTCTACATTTTTATTAATGTATTCTAAACTATCTTTCAAGGTTCATTTACATCATTCTAATTTTAACAATTAATTTAGTTTAAATCATATACGCTTAAATAAGTGGACTAAACACTACTAAATCACTATTATCTAAAGAAACGGAGACAACAAAGGTTCCTAACCTCTTTGACCATCATAATATGTAAGTGGAGGATGCAACTATGCAATAAAACAATATTGTCATATTTTTGAATTTCACTCAAAATTTGTAGGTTAACCCCTACTAAAATATTGAGTTTTTCTTTAACTGAGCTTATACTTTTAGTGTTTTTAAAAATATTTAACCACATTCTACATTTGTATTAATGTATTCTAAACTATCTTTCAAGGTTCATTTACATCATTCTAATTTTAACAATTAATTTAGTTTAAAATCATATACTTAAATAAGTGGACTAAACACTACTAAATCACTATTATCTTAAGAAACGGAGACAACAAAGGTTCCTAACCTCTTGACCATCATAATATGTAAGTGGAGGATGCAACTATGCAATAAAACAATATTGTCATATTTTTGAATTTCACTCAAAATTTGTAGGTTAACCCCTAAAAATATTGAGTTTTTCTTTAACCGAGCTTATACTTTTAGTGTTGTTTAAAAATATTTAACCACATTCTACATTTTATTAATGTATTCTAAACTATCTTTCAAGGTACATTTACATCATTCTAATTTTTACAATTAATTTAGTTTAAATTCATATACGCTTAAATAAGTGGACTAAACACTATAAATCACTATTATCTAAAGAAACGGAGACAACAAAGGTTCCTAACCTCTTTGACCATCATAATATGTAAGTGGAGGATGCAACTATGCAATAAAACAATATTGTCATATTTTTGAATTTCACTCAAAATTTGTAGGTTAACCCCTACTAAAATATTGAGTTTTTCTTTAACTGAGCTTATACTCTTTAGTGTTGTTTAAAAATATTTAACCACATTCTACATTTTATTAATGTATTCTAAACTATCTTTCAAGGTTCATTTACATCATTCTAATTTTAACAATTAATTTAGTTTAAATTCATATTAAATAAGTGGACTAAACACTACTAAATCACTATTATCTAAGAAACGGAGACAACAAAGGTTCCTAACCTCTTTGACCATCATAATATGTAAGTGGAGGATGCAACTATGCAATAAAACAATATTGTCATATTTTTGAATTTCACTCAAAATTTGTAGGTTAACCCTACAAAATATTGAGTTTTTCGTTAACTGAGCTTATACTTTTAGTGTTGTTTAAAAATATTTAACCACATTCTACATTTTATTAATGTATTCTAAACTATCTTTCAAGGTTCATTTACATCATTCTAATTTTTAACAATTAATTTAGTTTAAAATCATATACTGCTTAAACACTACTAAATCACTATTATCTAAAGAAACGGAGACAACAAAGGTTCCTAACCTCTTTGACCATCATAATATGTAAGTGGAGGATGCAACTATGCAATAAAACAATATTGTCATATTTTTGAATTTCACTCAAAATTTGTAGGTTAACCCCTACTAAAATATTGAGTTTTTTTAACTGAGCTTATACTTTTAGTGTTGTTTAAAAATATTTAACCACATTCTACATTTGTATTAATGTATTCTAAACTATCTTTCAAGGTTCATTTACATCATTCTAATTTTTAACAATTAATTTAGTTTAAAATCATATACGCTTAAATAAGTGGACTAAACACTACTAAATAACTATTATCTAAAGAAACGGAGACAACAAAGGTTCCTAACCTCTTTGACCATCATAATATGTAAGTGGAGGATGCAACTATGCAATAAAACAATATTGTCATATTTTTGAATTTCACTCAAAATTTGTAGGTTAACCCTACAAAATATTGAGTTTTTCTTTAACTGAGCTTATACTTTTAGTGTTGTTTAAAAATATTTAACCACATTCTAAGTTTGTATTAATGTATTCTAAACTATCTTTCAAGGTTCATTTACGTCATTCTAATTTTTAACAATTAATTTAGTTTAAATTCATATACTGCTTAAATAAGTGGACTAAACACTATAAATCACTATTATCTAAAGAAACGGAGACAACAAAGGTTCCTAACCTCTTTGACCATCATAATATGTAAGTGGAGGATGCAACTATGCAATAAAACAATATTGTCATATTTTTGAATTTCACTCAAAATTTGTAGGTTAACCCTACTAAAATATTGAGTTTTTCTTAAATCGAGCTTATACTCTTTAATGTTGTTTAAAAATATTTAATCACATTCTACATTTTTATTATTGTATTCTAAACTATCTTTCAAGGTACATTTACATCATTCTAATTTTTAACAATTAATTTAGTTTAAATTCATATATGCTTAAATAAGTGGACTAAACACTATAAATCACTATTATCTAAAGAAACGGAGACAACAAAGGTTCCTAACCTCTTTGACCATCATAATATGTAAGTGGAGGATGCAACTATGCAATAAAACAATATTGTCATATTTTTGAATTTCACTCAAAATTTGTAGGTTAACCCCTACTAAAATATTGAGTTTTTCTTTAACTGAGCTTATACTCTTTGTTTGTTTAAAATATTTAACCACATTCTACATTTTATTAATGTATTCTAAACTATCTTTCAAGGTTCATTTACGCCATTCTAATTTTTAACAATTAATTTAGTTTAAATTCATATATGCTTAAATAAGTGGACTAAACACTACTAAATCACTATTATCTAAGAAACGGAGACAACAAAGGTTCCTAACCTCTTTGACCATCATAATATGTAAGTGGAGGATGCAACTATGCAATAAAACAATATTGTCATATTTTTGAATTTCACTCAAAATTTGTAGGTTAACCCCTACTAAAATATTGAGTTTTTCTTTAATGAGCTTATACTTTTAGTGTTGTTTAAAAATATTTAACCACATTCTACATTTTATTAATGTATTCTAAACTATCTTTCAAGGTTCATTTACATCATTCTAATTTTTAACAATTAATTTAGTTTAAAATCATATACTGCTTAAACACTACTAAATCACTATTATCTAAAGAAACGGAGACAACAAAGGTTCCTAACCTCTTTGACCATCATAATATGTAAGTGGAGGATGCAACTATGCAATAAAACAATATTGTCATATTTTTGAATTTCACTCAAATTTGTAGGTTAACCCCTACGAAAATATTGAGTTTTTCTTTAACTGGAGCTTATACTCTTTAGTGTTGTTTAAAAATATTTAACCACATTCTACATTTGTATTAATGTATTCTAAAGTATCTTTCAAGGTTCATTTACGTCATTCTAATTTTTAACAATTAATTTAGTTTAAATTCATATAACGCTTAAATAAGTGGACTAAACACTATAAATCACTATTATCTAAAGAAACGGAGACAACAAAGGTTCCTAACCTCTTTGACCATCATAATATGTAAGTGGAAGATGTAACTATGCAATATAACAATATTATCATATTTTTGAATTTCACTCAAAATTTGAAGGTTAACCCCTACGAAAATTTTGAGTTTTTCGTTAACTGGAGCTTATACTCTTTAGTGTTGTTTAAAAATATTTAACCACATTCTACATTTGTATTAATGTATTCTAAAGTATCTTTCAAGGTTCATTTACGTCATTCTAATTTTTAACAATTAATTTAGTTTAAATTCATATACTGCTTAAATAAGTTGACTAAACACTATTAAATCACTATTATCTAAAGAAACGGAGACAACAAAGGTTCCTAACCTCTTTGACCATCATAATATGTAAGTGGAAGATGCAACTATGCAATAAAACAATATTATCATATTTTTGAATTTCACTCAAAATTTGAAGGTTAACCCCTACGAAAATTTTGAGTTTTTCGTTAACTGGAGCTTATACTCTTTAGTGTTGTTTAAAAATATTTAACCACATTCTACATTTTTATTAATGTATTCTAAACTATCTTTCAAGGTACATTTACATCATTCTAATTTTTAACAATTAATTTAGTTTAAAATCATAATAAATAAGTGGACTAAACACTACTAAATATCTATTATCTAAAGAAACGGAGACAACAAAGGTTCCTGACCTCTTTGACCATCATAATATGTAAGTGGAGGATGCAACTATGCAATAAAACAATATTGTCATATTTTTTGAATTTCACTCAAAATTTGAAGGTTAACCCCTACGAAAATATTGAGTTTTTCTTTAACTGGAGCTTATACTCTTTAGTGTTGTTTAAAAATATTTAACCACATTCTACATTTTTATTAATGTATTCTAAACTATCTTTCAAGGTTCATTTACGTCATTTCAATTTTTAACAATTAATTTAGTTTAAATTCATATACTGCTTAAATAAGTGGACTAAACACTACTAAATCACTATTATCTAAAGAAACGGAGACAACAAAGGTTCCTAACCTCTTTGACCATCATAATATGTAAGTGGAGGATGCAACTATGCAATAAAACAATATTGTCATATTTTTGAATTTCACTCAAAATTTGTAGGTTAACCCTACTAAAATATTGAGTTTTTCTTTAACTGAGCTTATACTTTTAGTGTTGTTTAAAAATATTTAACCACATTCTACATTTTATTAATGTATTCTAAACTATCTTTCAAGGTTCATTTACATCATTCTAATTTTTAACAATTAATTTAGTTTAAATTCATATACTGCTTAAATAAGTGGACTAAACACTATAAATCACTATTATCTAAAGAAACGGAGACAACAAAGGTTCCTAACCATCATAATATGTAAGTGGAGGATGCAACTATGCAATAAAACAATATTGTCATATTTTTGAATTTCACTCAAAATTTGAAGGTTAACCCTACTAAAATATTGAGTTTTTCTTTAACTGAGCTTATACTCTTTAGTGTTGTTTAAAAATATTTAACCACATTCTACATTTGTATTAATGTATTCTAAACTATCTTTCAAGGTTCATTTACATCATTCTAATTTTAACAATTAATTTAGTTTAAAATCATATACGCTTAAATAAGTGGACTAAACACTATAAATCACTATTATCTAGAGAAACGGAGACAACAAAGGTTCCTAACCTCTTTGACCATCATAATATGTAAGTGGAGGATGCAACTATGCAATAAAACAATATTGTCATATTTTTGAATTTCACTCAAAATTTGTAGGTTAACCCCTACTAAAATATTGAGTTTTCTTTAACTGAGCTTATACTTTTAGTGTTGTTTAAAAATATTTAACCACATTCTACATTTTATTAATGTATTCTAAACTATCTTTCAAGGTTCATTTACATCATTCTAATTTTTAACAATTAATTTAGTTTAAAATCATATACGCTTAAATAAGTGGACTAAACACTACTAAATCACTATTATCTAAAGAAACGGAGACAACAAAGGTTCCTAACCTCTTTGACCATCATAATATGTAAGTGGAGGATGCAACTATGCAATAAAACAATATTGTCATATTTTTTGAATTTCACTCAAAATTTGTAGGTTAACCCCTACAAAATATTGAGTTTTTCTTTAACTGAGCTTATACTCTTTAGTGTTGTTTAAAAATATTTAACCACATTCTACATTTTATTAATGTATTCTAAACTATCTTTCAAGGTTCATTTACATCATTCTAATTTTTAACAATTAATTTAGTTTAAATTCATATACGCTTAAATAAGTGGACTAAACACTATAAATCACTATTATCTAAAGAAACGGAGACAACAAAGGTTCCTAACCTCTTTGACCATCATAATATGTAAGTGGAGGATGCAACTATGCAATAAAACAATATTGTCATATTTTTGAATTTCACTCAAAATTTGTAGGTTAACCCCTACTAAAATATTGAGTTTTTCTTTAACTGAGCTTATACTTTTAGTGTTGTTTAAAAATATTTAACCACATTCTACATTTTATTAATGTATTCTAAACTATCTTTCAAGGTTCATTTACATCATTCTAATTTTAACAATTAATTTAGTTTAAAATCATATATCGCTTAAATAAGTGGACTAAACACTATAAATCACTATTATCTAAAGAAACGGAGACAACAAAGGTTCCTAACCTCTTTGACCATCATAATATGTAAGTGGAGGATGCAACTATGCAATAAAACAATATTGTCATATTTTTGAATTTCACTCAAAATTTGTAGGTTAACCCCTACAAAATATTGAGTTTTTCTTTAACTGAGCTTATACTTTTTAGTGTTGTTTAAAAATATTTAACCACATTCTACATTTTTATTAATGTATTCTAAACTATCTTTCAAGGTACATTTACATCATTCTAATTTTTAACAATTAATTTAGTTTAAATTCATATAACGCTTAAATAAGTGGACTAAACACTATAAATCACTATTATCTAAAGAAACGGAGACAACAAAGGTTCCTAACCTCTTTGACCATCATAATATGTAAGTGGAGGATGCAACTATGCAATAAAACAATATTGTCATATTTTTGAATTTCACTCAAAATTTGTAGGTTAACCCTACTAAAATATTGAGTTTTTCTTTAACTGAGCTTACTACTTCTTTAGTGTTGTTTAAAAATATTTAACCACATTCTACATTTGTATTAATGTATTCTAAACTATCTTTCAAGGTTCATTTACCTCATTCTAATTTTAACAATTAATTTAGTTTAAATCATATAACGCTTAAATAAGTGGACTAAACACTACTAAATCACTATTATCTAAAGAAACGGAGACAACAAAGGTTCCTAACCTCTTTGACCATCATAATATGTAAGTGGAGGATGCAACTATGCAAGAAAACAATATTGTCATATTTTTTGAATTTCACTCAGAATTTGTGGGTTAACCCTACTAAAATATTGAGTTTTTCTTTAACTCGAGCTTATACTCTTTAGTTGTTTAAAAATATTTAACCACATTCTACATTTGTATTACTGTATTCTAAACTATCGTCAAGGTTCATTTACGTCATTCTAATTTTTAACAATTAATTTAGTTTAAAATCATATACTGCTTAAATAAGTAGACTAAACACTACTAAATCACTATTATCTAAAAAATGGAGACAACAAAGGTTGCTAACCTCTTTGACCGTCATAATATATAAGTGGAGGATGCAACTATGCAATAAAACAATATTATCATATTTTTTGAATTTCACTCAAAATTTGTAGGTTAACCCCTACGAAAATATTGAGTTTTTCGTTAACTGAAGCTTATACTCTTTAGTGTTGTTTTAAAATATTTAACCACATTCTACATTTGTATTAATGTATTCTAAACTATCTTTCAAGGTTCATTTACATCATTCTAATTTTAACAATTAATTTACTTTAAAATCATATAATGCTTAAATAACTAGACTAAACACTATTAAATCACTATTATCTAAAGAAACGGAGACAACAAAGATTCCTAACCTCTTTGACCATCATAATATGTAAGTGGCGGATGCAACTATGCAATAAAACAATATTGTCATATTTTTGAATTTCACTCAAAATTTGTAGGTTAACCCTACTTATTGTGTTTTTCGTTAATTGGAGCATATACTCTTTAGTGTTGGTTAAAAATATTTAACCACATTCTAAATTTGTATTAATGTATTCTAAACTATCTTTCAAGGTTCATTTACATCATTCAAATTTTTAACAATTAATTTAGTTTAAAATCATATAATGCTTAAATAAGTGGATTAAACACTATTAAATCACTATTATCTAAAGAAACGGAGACAACAAAGGTTCCTAACCTCTTTGACCATCATAATATGTAAGTGGAGGATGCAACTATGCAATAAAACAATATTGTCATATTTTTTGAATTTCACTCAAAATTTGTAGGTTAACCCCTACTAAAATATTGAGTTTCTTTAACTGAGCTTATACTTTTAGTGTTGTTTAAAATATTTAACCACATTCTACATTTTATTAATGTATTCTAAACTATCTTTCAAGGTTCATTTACATCATTCTAATTTTAACAATTAATTTAGTTTAAATTCATATATGCTTAAATAAGTGGATTAAACACTATTAAATCACTATTATCTAAAGAAACGGAGACAACAAAGGTTCCTAACCTCTTTGACCATCATAATATGTAAGTGGAGGATGCAACTATGCAATAAAACAATATTGTCATATTTTGAATTTCACTCAAAATTGAAGGTTAACCCCTACTAAAATATTGAGTTTTCTTTAACTGAGCTTATACTTTTAGTGTTGTTTAAAAATATTTAACCACATTCTACATTTTATTAATGTATTCTAAACTATCTTCAAGGTTCATTTACGTCATTCTAATTTTTAACAATTAATTTAGTTTAAAATCATATACGCTTAAATAAGTGGACTAAACACTACTAAATCACTATTATCTAAAGAAACGGAGACAACAAAGGTTCCTAACCTCTTTGACCATCATAATATGTAAGTGGAGGATGCAACTATGCAATAAAACAATATTGTCATATTTTTTGAATTTCACTCAAAATTTGTAGGTTAACCCCTACGAAAATATTGAGTTTTTCGTTAACTGAGCTTATACTCTTTAGTGTTGTTTAAAAATATTTAACCACATTCTACATTTTATTAATGTATTCTAAACTATCTTTCAAGGTTCATTTACATCATTCTAATTTTAACAATTAATTTAGTTTAAAATCATATATGCTTAAATAAGTGGACTAAACACTATTAAATCACTATTATCTAAAGAAACGGAGACAACAAAGGTTCCTAACCCTTTGACCATCATAATATGTAAGTGGAGGATGCAACTATGCAATAAAACAATATTGTCATATTTTTGAATTTCACTCAAAATTTGTAGGTTAACCCCTACTAAAATATTGAGTTTTTCTTTAACTGAGCTTATACTCTTTAGTGTTGTTTAAAAATATTTAACCACATTCTACATTTGTATTAATGTATTCTAAACTATCTTTCAAGGTTCATTTACATCATTCTAATTTTAACAATTAATTTAGTTTAAAATCATATAACGCTTAAATAAGTGGACTAAACACTACTAAATCACTATTATCTAAGAAACGGAGACAACAAAGGTTCCTAACCCTTTGACCATCATAATATGTAAGTGGAGGATGCAACTATGCAATAAAACAATATTGTCATATTTTTGAATTTCACTCAAAATTTGTAGGTTAACCCCTACTAAAATATTGAGTTTTTCAAATGAGCTTATACTCTTTAGTGTTGTTTAAAAATATTTAACCACATTCTACATTTGTATTAATGTATTCTAAACTATCTTTCAAGGTTCATTTACATCATTCTAATTTTTACAATTAATTTAGTTTAAAATCATATACTGCTTAAATAAGTGGACTAAACACTATAAATCACTATTATCTAAAGAAACGGAGACAACAAAGGTTCCTAACCTCTTTGACCATCATAATATGTAAGTGGAGGATGCAACTATGCAATAAAACAATATTGTCATATTTTTGAATTTCACTCAAATTTGTAGGTTAACCCTACTAAAATATTGAGTTTTCTTTAATCGAGCTTATACTTTTAGTGTTGTTTAAAATATTTAACCACATTCTACATTTTATTAATGTATTCTAAACTATCTTTCAAGGTTCATTTACATCATTCTAATTTTAACAATTAATTTAGTTTAAAATCATATACGCTTAAATAAGTGGACTAAACACTACTAAATCACTATTATCTAAAGAAACGGAGACAACAAAGGTTCCTAACCTCTTGACCATCATAATATGTAAGTGGAGGATGCAACTATGCAATAAAACAATATTGTCATATTTTTGAATTTCACTCAAAATTTGTAGGTTAACCCCTACTAAAATATTGAGTTTTTCGTTAATGAGCTTATACTTTTAGTGTTGTTTAAAAATATTTAACCACATTCTACATTTGTATTAATGTATTCTAAACTATCTTTCAAGGTTCATTTACATCATTCTAATTTTAACAATTAATTTAGTTTAAAATCATATACTGCTTAAACACTACTAAATCACTATTATCTAAAGAAACGGAGACAACAAAGGTTCCTAACCTTTGACCATCATAATATGTAAGTGGAGGATGCAACTATGCAATAAAACAATATTGTCATATTTTTGAATTTCACTCAAAATTTGAAGGTTAACCCCACGAAAATATTGAGTTTTTCTTTAACTGGAGCTTATACTCTTTAGTGTTGTTTAAAAATATTTAACCACATTCTACATTTGTATTAATGTATTCTAAACTATCTTTCAAGGTTCATTTACATCATTATAATTTTTAACAATTAATTTAGTTTAAAATCATATACTGCTTAAATAAGTGGAGTAAACACTATTAAATCACTATTATCTTAAGACACAGAGACAACAAAGGTTCCTAACCTCTTTGATCATCATAATATGTAAGTGGAGGATGCAACTATGCAATAAAACATTATTATAATATTTTTTGAATTTCACACAAATTTGAAGGTTAACCCCTACGAAAATATTGAGTTTTTCTTTAACTGGAGCTTATACTCTTTAGTGTTTTTAAAATATTTAACCACATTCTACATTTGTATTAATGTATTCTAAACTATCTTTCAAGGTTCATTTACATCATTCTAATTTTAACAATTAATTTAGTTTAAAATCATATACTGCTTAAATAAGTGGACTAAAACACTACTAAATCACTATTATCTAAAGAAACAGAGACAACAAAGGTTCCTATACCAATAGCAATACGTAACTGAAAATATCAGTTTTTTTCT
>JAEACV010000505.1:0-29646 GCA_016432835.1 Brassica nigra
CGTCATCCCAATTTTTAACAATTAATTTAGTTTAAATTCATATAATGCTTAAATAAGTGACTAAACACTCACAATCACTATTATCAGAAATTTGAGACAACAAAGGTTCTACCTCTTGACCATCATTATATGTAAGTGGAGGATGCAACTATGCACAATAAAACAATATTGTCATATTTTTTGAATTTCACTACAAATGTTGAAGGTTAACCCCTACAAAAATACGAGTTTTTTCTTTTAACTGGAGCTTATACTATGTTGTTTAAAATATTAAACATTCTACATTTTATTAATGTATTCTTAAACTATCTTTCAAGGTTCATTTACGCTCATCCTAATTTTTAACAATTAATTTAGTTTAAATTCATATGTATCGCTTAAATAAGTGGACATCTAAATCACTATTATCTAGAGAAACGAGACAACAAAGGTTCCTAACCTCTGACCATCATAATATGTAAGTGGAGGATGCAATATGTAAAAACAATATTGTCATATTTTTTGAATTTCATCACAAATTTGAAAGGTTAACCCTACTAAAATATTGAGTTTTTTTTTCTTTAACTGAGCTTATACTCTTTAGTGTTGTTTAAAATATTTAACTATCATCTCATTTTATTAATGTATTCTAAACTATCTTTCAAGGTTCATTTACGTCATCCCAAATTTTAACAATTAATTTAGTTTAAATCATATCCTAAAATAAGTGGACTAAACACCAACTAAATCACTATTATCTAGAGAAACGGAGACAACAAAGGTTCCTAACCTCTTTGACCATCATAATATGTAAGTGGAGGATGCACTATAAAAAAATATTGTCATATTTTGAATTTCACTACAAATTTGAAGGTTAACCCCTACAAAAATATTTAGTTTTTTTCTTTAACTGGAGTTTATACTCTTTTAGTGTTGTTAAAAAATATTTAACCACATTCTGATTTTATTAATGTATTCTAAACTATTTCAAGGTCATTTACGTCATTAATTTTTAACAAAATTACCAGTTTAATCATATATCTGCTTAAATAAGTGGACTAAACACAACAAATATTATTCATTAGAGAACGGAGACAACAAAGGTTCCTAACCTTTGACCATCATAATATGTAAGTGGGGATGCAACTATGCAATAAAACAATATTGTCATATTTTTTTGAATTTCACTACAAAATTTGAAGGTTAACCCCTACAAAATATGAGTTTTTTTTAACCGAGCTTATACTCTTTAAGTTGTTTTTAAAAATATTAACCATATTATTCATTTTATTAATGATTCTAAACTATCTTTCAAGGTTCATTTACGTCATCCTAATTTTAACAATTAATTTAGTTTAAATTCATATACTGCTTAAATAAGTGACTAAACACTACTAAATAACTATTATCAGAGAAACGGAGACAACAAAGGTTCCTAACCTCTTTGACCATCATAATATGTAAGTAGATGCAACCATGCAATAAAATATTGTCATATATTTTTTTGAATTTCACTACAAATTTGAAGGTTAACCCTACAAAATATTGAGTTTTTCTTTAACTGGAGCTTATACTCTTGTAGTTGTTTAAAATATTTAACCACTTCTACATTTGTTAATAATGTATTTAAACTATCTTCAGTTCGCTCCGTCATCCAATTTTTTAACAATTAATTTAGTTTAAATTCATATACTGCTTAAATAAGGGACTAAACACTACTAAATCACTATTATCTGAGAACGGAGACAACAAAGGTTCCTAACCTCTTTGACCATCATATGTAAGGAGGAGAAGAACTAATGCAAAAAAATATTGTATTTGAATTTACTACAAATTTGAAGGTTAACCCCTTTGAAAATATTGAGTTTTTTCTTAACTGAGCTTATACTTTAGTGTTTTAAAATATTTAACCACATTCTATTCATTTTATTAATGTATTCTAAACTATCTTCGGTGTCTTTCATTATCTTCTTAACAATTAATTTAGTTTAAATTCATATGCTTAAATAAGTGGACTAAACACTACTAAATCACTATTATCTAGAGAAACGAGACAACAAAGGTTCTAACCTCTTTGACCATCATAATATGTAAGTGGAGGATGCAACTATGCAATAAAACAATATTGTCATATTTTTTGAATTTCACTACAAATTTAAAGGTTAACCCTACGAAAATATTGAGTTTTTCTTTAATGAGCTTATACTCTTTTAAGTGTTAAAAAAATTTAAACCACATTCTACATTTTATTAATGTATTCTAAACTATCTTTCAAGGTTCATTTACGTCATCCTAATTTTAACAATTAATTTAGTTTAAATTCATATAATGCTTAAATAAGTGGACTAAACAATACTAAATCACTATTATTTAGAAACGGAGACAAACAAAGGTTCCTAACCTCTTTGACCATCATAATATGTAAGTGGAGGATAAAATTATAATAAAACAATATTGTCATATTTTTGAATTTCACTACAAATTTGAAGGTTAACCCCTCAAAAATATTGATTTTTTCTTTAACTGGAGCTTATACTCTTTAGTTTAAAAATATTTAACCACATTCTACATTTTATTAATGTATTCTAAAACTATCTTCAAGGTTCATTTACTCATCCCAATTTTAAACAATTAATTTAGTTTAAATTCATATACTGCTTAAATAAGTGGACTAAACACTACTAAATCACTATTATCTAGAGAACGGAGACAACAAAGGTTCCTAACCTCTTCTTTGACCATCATAATATGTAAGTGGAGGATGCAATATGCAATAAAAAATACAATGTATTTTTTTGGTTTCACTACAAATTTGAAGGTGTGATTTTAAAAAATATTTAACCACATTCTACATTTATATTAATGTATTCTAAACTCTTTCAAGGTTCATTTACGTCATTTAAATTTTAACAATTAATTTAGTTTAAATTCATACTGCTTAAATAAGTGGACTAAACACTACTAAATCACTATTATCTAGAGAACGGAGACAACAAAGGTTCCTAACCTTTGACCATCATAATATGTAAGTGGAGGATGCAACTATGCAATAAAAAATATTGTCATATTTTTTGAATTTCACTACAAATTTGAAGGTTAACCCCTACGAAAATATTGAGTTTTCTTTAATGGAGCTTATACTTTTTGTTGTTTAAAAATATTTAACCACATTCTACATTTTATTAATGTATTATTAAACTATCTTTCAAGGTTCATTTACGCCATAAATTTTAACAATTAATTTAGTTTTAAATTCATATACTGCTTAAATAAGTGGACTAAACACTACTAAATCACATATTCCTAGAAACGGACAACAAGGTTCCTAACCTCTTTGACCATCATAATATGTAAGTGGAGGATGCAATATGCAATAAAAAAATATTGTCATATTTTTTGAATTTCACTACAAATTGGTTAAGAACTCACGAAAATATTGAGTTTTTTTTCTTTAATGGAGCTTATATCTTTTGTTGTTTAAAAATATTTAACCACATTCTACATTTTATTAATGTATTCTAAACTATCTTTCAAGGTTCATTTACATCATTCTAATTTTTACAATTAGTTTAGTTTAAAATCATATACTTGCTAAATAAGTGGACTAAACACTACTAAATCACTATTATCTAGAGAAACGAGACAACAAAGGTTCCTAACTCTTTGACCATCATAATATGTAAGTGGAGGATGCAACTATGCATATAAAAAAATTGTCATATTTTTTTGAATTTCACTAAAATTTGAAGGTTAACCCTACTGAAAATATTGAGTTTTTTTTAACTGAGCTTATACTTTTTTGTGTTAAAAATATTTAACCACATTTACATTTTATTAATGTATTCTAAACTATCTTTCAGGTTCATTTACGTCATTCAATTTTAACAATTAATTAGTTTAAATTCATATATGTTAAATAAGGACTAAACACTACTAAATCACTATTATCTAGAGAAACTGAGACAACAAAGGTTCCTAACCCTTTGACCATCAATAATATGTAAGTGGAGGATGCAACTATGCAATAAAACAATATTGTCATATTTTTAATTTCACCAAATTTAGGTTAACCCCTACTAAAATATTGATTCTTAATGGAGCTTATACTCTTTAGTGTTGTTTAAAATATTTAACCATTATTCTTATTTTAATGTATTCTAAACTATCTTTCAGGTAATTATTTCGCCATCCTAATTTTAACAATTAATTTAATAAATTTATACTGCTTAAATAAGGACTAAACACTACTAAATCACTATTATCAAAAGAGACAACAAAGGTTCCTAACCCTTTGACCATCATAATGTAAAGGAGGATGCAACTATGCATAAAACAATATTGTCATATTTTTGAATTTCACTACAAATTGAAGGTTAACCCCTACGAAAATATTGAGTTTTTCTTTTAACTGGAGCTATACTCTTTAGTTGTTTTTAAAAATATTTAACACATTCAGTTTTATTAATGTATTCTAAACTATCTTCAAGGTTCATTTACGTCATTCTAATTTTTAACAATTAATTTAGTTTTAAATCATATAATCTTAAATAAGTGGACTAAACACTACTAAAATCACTATTATCTATGAGAAACGGAGACAACAAAGGTTCCTAACCTTTTGACCATCATAATATGTAAGTGGAGGATGCAACTATGCAATAAAACAATATTGTCATATTTTTGAATTTCACACAAATTTGAAGGTTACCCTACGAAAATATTGAGTTTTTCTTAATCGAGCTTATACTTTAGTGTTGTTTAAAAATATTTAACCACATTCTACATTTGTATTAATGTATTCTAAACTATCTTTCAAGGTTCATTTACATCATTCTTTTTTAACAATTTTTAGTTTAAAATCATACCTTAAATAAGTGGACTAAACACTACTAAATCACTATTATTCTAGAGAAACGGAGACAACAAAGGTTCCTAACCTTTTGACCATCATAATATGTAAGTGGAGGATGCAACTATGCAATAAACAATATTTCATATTTGAATTTCACCAAATTTGAAGGTTAACCCCTACTAAAATATTGAGTTTTTTTTTAACTCGAGCTTATACTCTTTAGTTGTTTAAAAATATTTAACCACATTCTACATTTTATTAATGTATTCTAAACTATCTTTCAAGGTTCATTTACCTCATTCTAATTTTAACAATTAATTTAGTTTAAAATCATATACTTGCTTAAATAAGTGACTAAACACTCATTAAATCACTATTACATGCAGAGCAGAGACAACAGAGGTTCCTAACCTCTTTGACCATCATAATATGTAAGTGGAGGATGCAACTATGCAATAAAACAATATTGTCATATTTTTCACTCAAAATTTGAAGGTTAAACCCTACAGAAAATATTGAGTTTTTCTTGTAGAGCTTATACTTTAGTGTTGTTTAAAAATATTTAACCACATTCTACATTTTTTAATTAATTTCTAAACTATCTTTCAAGGTTCATTTCATTCACTAATTTTTAACAATTAATTTAGTTTAAAATCATATATCTTAAATAAGTGACTAAACACTACTAAATCACTATTATCTTAGAGAAAGAGACAACAAAAGTTCCTAACCTCTTTGACCATCATAATATGTAAGTGGAGGATGCAACTATGCAATAAACAATATTGTCATATTTTTGAATTTCACTCAAAATTTGAAGGTTACCCCTACAAAAAATATTGAGTTTTTTCTTTAACTGAGCTTATACTTTAGTGTTGTTTAAAATATTTAACCACATTCTTACATTTATTAATGTATTCTAAACTATCTTTCAAGGTTCATTTACGTCATTATAATTTTAACAATTAATTTAGTTTAAAATCATATGCTTAAATAAGTGGACTAAACACTACTAAATCACTATTATCAAAGAAACGGAGACAACAAAGGTTTCTAACCTCTTTGACCATCAATATGAGATGTAACGGTATGCAATAAAACAATATTGTCATATTTTTGAATTTCACTACAAATTTGAAGGTTAACCCTACAAAAATTGAGTTTTTCTTTAATCGAGCTTATACTTTTAGTGTTGTTTAAAATATTTAACCACATTCTACATTTTATTAATGTATTCTAAACTATCTTTCAAGGTTCATTTACGCCATTCTAATTTTTAAATTAATTTAGTTTAAAATTATATCTGCTTAAATAAGTGACTAAACACTACTAAATCACTATTATCTTAGAAACGGAGACAACAAAGGTTCCTAACCTTTGACCATCATAATATGTAAGTGGAGGATGCAAATGCAATAAAACAATATTGTCATATTTTTAATTTCACTACAAATGAAGTTAACCTCACTAAATATTGAGTTTTTCTTAACTGGAGCTTATACTTTTAGTGTTGTTTAAAATATTTAACCACATTCTACATTTTTATTAATGTATTCTAAACTATCTTTCAAACATTTACATCATTCTAATTTTTAACAATTAATTTAGTTTAAAATCATATAGCTTAAATAAGTGGACTAAACACTACAATCACTATTATCTAGAAGAAACGAGACAACAAAGGTTCCTAACCTCTTTGACCATCATAATATGTAAGTGGAGGATGCAACTATGCAATAAAACAATATTATATTTTTTTGAATTTCACTACAAATTTGAAGGTTAACCCTACAAAATATTGAGTTTTTCTTTAACCGAGCTTATACTTTTAGTGTTGTTTAAAAATATTTAACCACATTCTACATTTTTATTAATGTATTCTAAACTATCTTTCAAGGTTCATTTACGTCATTCTAATTTTTAACAATTAATTTAGTTTAAATCATATATTCTTAAATAAGTGGACTAAACACTACTAAATCACTATCAAGAGAAACGGAGACAACAAAGGTTCTAACCTCTTTGACCATCATAATATGTAAGTGGAGGATGCAACTATGCAATAAAAAAATATTGTCATATTTTTAATTTCACTAAAATTTGAAGGTTAACCCTACTGAAAATATTGAGTTTTTTCTTTAACTGGAGCTTATACTTTTTAGTGTTGTTTAAAAATATTTAACCACATTCTACATTTTATTAATGTATTCTAAATTATCTTCAAGGTTCATTTACCTCATTATAATTTTTAACAATTAATTTAGTTTAAAATCATATACCGCTTAAATAAGTGGACTAAACACTACTAAATCACTATTATCTAAAGAAACGAGAAAAAAGGTTCCTAACCTCTTTGACCATCATAATATGTAAGGAGGATGCAACTATGCAATAAAAAATATTGTCATATTTTTGAATTTCACTAAAATTTGAAGGTTAACCCTACTTAAAAAATTTGAGTTTTTTAACTGAGCTTATACTTTTAGTGTTGTTTAAAATATTTAACCACATTCTACATTTTTATTAATGTATCTAAACTATCTTTCACAGGTCAATTTCTAATTTTTAACAATTAATTTAGTTTAAAATCATATATACCGCTTAAATAAGTGGACTAAACACTACTAAATCACTATTATCTAAAGAAACGGAGACAACAAAGGTTCCTAACCTCTTTGGATCATAATATGAAGTGGAGGATGCAACTATGCAATAAAACAATATTGTCATATTTTTGAATTTACTCAAAATTTGAAGGTTAACCCTACTGAAAATATTGAGTTTTTCTTTAACCTGAGCTTATACTTTTGTTGTTTAAAATATTTAACCACATTCTACATTTTTATTAATGTATTCTAAACTATCTTTCAAGGTTCATTTACGTCATCTAATTTTTAACAATTAATTTAGTTTAAATTCATACTTAAATAAGTGGACTAAACACTACTAAATCACATTCAGAGAAACGGAGACAACAAAGGTTCCTAACCTCTTTGACCATCATAATAAGTGGAGGAGATGCAAATAATGCAATAAACAATATTTTCATATTTTTTGAATTTCACTCAAAAAAGAAGTTAACCCTACAATAACAGTTTTTCTTTAACTAGAGCTTATAATTTTTTTAGTGTTGTTTAAAAAATATTTAACCATTCTTCATTTTATTAATGTATTCTAAACTATCTTTCAAGGTTCATTTACTCATTATAATTTTTATAATTAATTTGGTTTTTAAAATCATAACGCTTAAATAAGTGGACTAAACACTACTAAATCACTATTATCTAGAGACAGAGACAAAAAGGTTCCTAAACTCTTTGACCATCATAATATGTAAGTGGAGGATGCAACTATGCAATAAAACAATATTGTCATATTTTTTGAATTTCACTCAAAATTTGAAGGTTAACCTGTTTAAAATATGAAGTTTTTTCTTAATCGAGCTTACTCTTTAGTGTTGTTTAAAAATATTTAACCACATTCTTTTTATTAATGTATTCTAAACTATTCAAAGTTCATTTCATCATTCTAATTTTAACAATTAATTTAGTTTAAAATCATATAACGCTTAAATAAGTGGACTAAACACTACTAAATCACTATTATCTAAAGAAAAGGAGACAACAAAGGTCCTAACCTCTTTGACCATCATAATATGTAAGTGGAGGATGCAACTATGCAATAAAACAATATTGTCATATTTTTGAATTTCACTAAAATTTGAAGGTTAACCCCTAAAATATTGAGTTTTCTTTAACTGAGCTTATACTCTTTAGTGTTGTTTAAAAATATTTAACCACATTCTACATTTGTATTAATGTATTCTAAACTATCTTTCAAGGTTCATTTACGTCATTATAATTTTAACAATTAATTTAGTTTAAAATCATATACCGCTTAAATAAGTGGACTAAACACTACTAAATCACTATTATCTGAGAACGGAGACAAAAAGGTTCCTAACCCTTTGACCATCATAATATGTAAGTGGAGGATGCAACTATGCAATAAAACAATATTGTCATATTTTTGAATTTCACTACAAATTTGAAGGTTAACCCCTACTTAAAATATTGAGTTTTTCTTTAACTGAGCTTATACTTTAGTGTTGTTAAAAAATATTTAACCACATTCTACATTTGTATTAATGTATTCTAAACTATCTTTCAAAGTTCATTTACATCATTCATTTTTAACAATTAATTTAGTTTTAAATCATATATCTTAAATAAGTACTAAAAACACACTAAATCACTATTATCAGAGAAACGAGAGACAACAAAGGTTCCTAACCTCTTTGACATCATAATATGTAATGGAGGATGCAACTATGCAATAAAACAATATTGTCATATTTTTGAATTTCACTACAAATTTGAAGGTTAACCTCAAACGAAAATATGAGTTTTCTTTAATCGAGCTTATACTCTTAGTGTTTGTTTATAATATTTAACCACATTCTACATTTTCATTAATGTATTCTAAACTATTTTCAAGGTTCATTTACGTCATCCTAAGTTTTAACAATGAATTTAGTTTAAATTTATATTGCTTAAATAAGTGGACAAACACTACTAAATCACTATTATTTAGAGAAACGGAGACAACAAAGGTTCCTAACCTCTTGACCATCATAATATGTAAGTGAGGATGCAATTCAGTACAATAAAACAATATTTTCATATTTTTTGAATTCACTCAAAATTTGAAGGTTAACCCCTACGAAAATATTGAGTTTTTCTTTAACTGGAGCTTATACTTTTAGTGTTGTTTAAAAATAAACCACATTCTACATTTTTATTAATGTATTCTAAACTACTTTTCAAGGTTCATTTTACCTAATTATAATTTTTAACAATTAACTTAGTTTAAAATCATATATACCGCTTATAAGTGGACTAAATACTACTAAATCACTATTATCTAAAGAACAGAGACAACAAAGGTTCCTAACCGCTTTCACCATCATAATATGTAAGTGGAGGATGCAACTATGCAATAAAAAATATTTTCATATTTTTTAATTTCACCAAAATATGAAGGTTAACCCCTACTAAAATATTGAGTTTTTCTTTAACGAGCTTATACTCTAGTGTTGTTTAAAAATATTTAACCATGTTCTACATTTTATTAATGTATTCTAAATTACTTTTCAAGGTTCATTTACCTCATTATAAGTTTTAACAATTAATTTGGTTAAAAATCATATACTTAAATAAGTGGACTAAACACTACTAAATCACTATTATCTAAAGAAATAAAGACAACAAAGGTTCCTAACCGCTTGACCATCATAATATGTAAGTGGAGGATGCAACTATGCAATAAAACAATATTGTCATATTTTTTGAATTTCACTACAAATTTGAAGGTTAACCCTACGAAAATATTGAGTTTTTCTTTAACTGAGCTTATACTTTTAGTGGTTGTTTTAAAAATATTTAACCACATTCTACATTTTATTAATGTATTCTAAACTATCTTTCAAGGTTCATTTACGTCATTATAATTTTTAACAATTAATTTATTTAAAATCATATACTGCTTAAATAAGTGGACTAAACACTACTAAATCACTATTATCTTAAGAAACAGAGACACAAAGGTTCCTAACCCTATTGACCATCATAATATGTGGGAGGATGCAACTATGTAAAACAATATTGTCATATTTTTGAATTTCACTCAAAATTTGAAGGTTAACCCTACTAAAATATTGAGTTTTTCAGAATCGAGCTTATACTCTTTTAGTGTTGTTTAAAAATATTTAACCACATTCTACATTTTTATTAATGTATTCTAAACTATCTTTCAAGGTACATTTACGTCATTATAATTTTTAATCAATTAATTTAGTTTAAAATCATATATGCTTAAATAAGTAGACTAAACACTACTAAATCACTATTATCTAAAGAAACGGAGACAACAAAGGTTACTAACCTCTTTGACAATCATAATATGTAAGTGGAGGATGCAACTATGCAATAAAACAATATTGTCATATTTTGAATTTCATTACAAATTTGAAGGTTAACCTCACGAAAATATTGAGTTTTTCTTTAATCGAGCTTATACTCTTTAGTGTTGTTTAATATTATTTAACCACATTCTACATTTTCATTAATGTATTCTAAACTATCTTTCAAGTTCATTTACTATCATCCTAAGTTTTAATAATGAATTTAGTTTAAATTCATATATCGCTTAAATAAGTGGACTAAACACTAAATCACTATTATCAGAGAACAGACAACAAAGGTTCCTAACCTCTTTGACCATCATAATATGTAAGTGGAGGATGCAACTATGCAATAAAACAATATTTTCATATTTTTGAATTTCACCAAAATATGAAGGTTAACCTACGAAAATATTGAGTTTTTTAACCGAGCTTATACTTTTTGGTGTTGTTTAAAAATATTTAACCACATTCTACATTTTATTAATGTATTCTAAACTATCTTTCAAGGTTCATTTACCCATTATAATTTTTATACAATTAACTTGGTTTAAAATAATATATCGCTAAACACTACTAAATCACTATTATCTAAAGAAACAGAGACAACAAAGGTTCCTAACTCTTTGACCATCATAATATGTGGAGGATGCAACTATGCAATAAAAAAATATTTCATTTTTTTAATTTCTACCAAATTGAAGGTTAACCCCTACTTAAATAATAGTTTTTCTTTAACTGAGCTTATACTTGTGTTGTTTAAAATATTTAACCATGTTCTACATTTATTATTAATATTCTAAATTATCTTTCAAGGTTCATTTTACTATTATAAGTTAACAATTTGTTAAAATCATATAACGCTTAAATAAGTGGACTAAACACTACTAAATCACTATTATCTAAAGAAATAAAGACAACAAAGGTTCCTAACCCTTTCATCATAATATGTAAGTGGAGGATGCAACTATGCAATAAAACAATATTGTCATATTTTTGAATTTCACTACAAATTTGAAGGTTAACCCTACTTAAAATATCGATTTTTTTAATGAGCTTATACTTTTAGTGGTTTAAAATATTTAACCACATTCTACATTTATTAATGTATTCTAAACTATCTTTCAAGGTTCATTTACGTCATTATAATTTTAAATAAATTAATTTATTTAAAATCATATACGCTTAAATAAGTGGACTAAACACACTAAATCACTATTATCTAAGAAAGACAACAAAGGTTCCTAACTCTTTGACCATCATATATGTAAGTGGAGGATGCAACTATGCAATAAAACAATATTGTCATATTTTTGAATTTCACTCAAAATTGAAGGTTAACTCACTAATATTTGAGTCGAATCGAGCTTTACTTTTAAGGTTGTTTAAAAATATTTAACCACATTCTACACATTTTATTAATGTATTCTAAACTATCTTTCAAGGTACATTTACGCCATTATAATTTTTATCAATTAATTTAGTTTAAAATCATATATGCTAAATAAGGACTAAACACTACTAAATCACTATTATCTAAAGAAACGGAGACAACAAAGGTTACTAACCTCTTTGACAATCATAATATGTAAGTGGAGGATGCACTATGCAATAAAAATATTATCATATTTTTTGAATTTCACTACAAATTTGAAGGTTAACCCCCTACTAAAGAGTTTTTCTTTAACCGAGCTTATACTCTTTAGTGTTGTTTAAATTATTTAACCACATTCTACATTTTCATTAATGTATTCTAAACTATCTTCAAGGTTCATTTACCATCCTAAGTTTTAACAATAATTTAGTTTAAATTGATACTGCTTAAATAAGTGGACTAAACACTACTAAATCACTATTATCTAGAGAAAGAGACAGCAAAGGTTCCTAACCCTTTGACCATCATAATATGTAAGTGGAGGATGCAACTATGCAATAACAATATTTTCATATTTTGAATTTCACTCAAAATATGAAGTTAACCCCACGAAAATATGAGTTTTTCTTTAACCGAGCTTATACTTTTGGTGTTGTTTAAAATATTTAACCACATTCTACATTTTATTAATGTATTCTAAACTATCTTTCAAGGTTCATTTACCTAAATAATTTTACTAATTAACTTGGTTTAAATAATATATCTTTAAACACTACTAAATCACTATTATCTAAAGAAACAGAGACAACAAAGGTTGCTAACCGCTTTCACCATCATAATTTGTAAGTGGAGGATGCAACTTTGCAATAAAACAATATTTTCATATTTTTTGAATTTCACTACAAATTTGAAGGTTAACCCCTACGAAAATATTGAGTTTTTCTTTAACTGGAGCTTATACTCTTTAGTGTTGTTTAAAAATATTTAACCACATTCTACATTTGTATTAATGTATTCTAAACTATCTTTCAAGGTTCAATTACCTAATTATAATTTTTAACAATTAATTTGGTTTAAAATCATATACTGCTTAAATAAGTGGACTAAACACTACTAAATCACTATTATCTTCAGACACAGAGACAACAAAGGTTCCTAACCTCTTTGATCATCATAATATGTAAGTGGAGGATGCAACTATGCAATAAAAATATGTATTTTTGAATTTTACAAATTTGAAGGTTAACCCCTACAAAATATTGAGTTTTTCTTTAATCGAGCTTATACTCTTTAGTGTTGTTTAAAAATATTTAACCACATTCTACATTTGTATTAATGTATTCTAAACTATCTTTCAAGGTTCATTTACGTCATTATAATTTTTAACAATTAATTTATTTAAAATCATATACTGCTTAAATAAGTGGACTAAACACTACTAAATCACTATTATCTTAAGAAACAGAGACAACAAAGGTTCCTAACCTCTTTGACCATCATAATATGTAAGTGGAGGATGCAACTATGCAATAAAACAATATTGTCATATTTTTTGAATTTCACTCAAAATTTGTAGGTTTAACCCCTAAAATATTGAGTTTTTCTCAGAATCGGAGCTTATACTTTGTTGTTTAAAAATATTTAACCACATTCTACATTTTATTAATGTATTCTAAACTATCTTTCAAGGTACATTTACGTCATTATAATTTTTATCAATTAATTTAGTTTAAAATCATATACTGCTTAAATAAGTAGACTAAACACTACTAAATCACTATTATCTAAAGAAACGGAGACAACAAAGGTTACTAACCTCTTTGACAATCATAATATGTAAGTGGAGGATGCAACTATGCAATAAAACAATATTGTCATATTTTTGAATTTTACTCAAAATTTGAAGGTTAACCCCCTACGAAAATATTGAGTTTTTCTTTAACTGGAGCTTATACTCTTTAGTGTTGTTTAATATTATTTAACCACATTCTACATTTTCATTAATGGATTCTAAACTATCTTTCAAGGTTCATTTACGTCATCTAAGTTTTAACAATGAATTTAGTTTAAATTCGTATACTGCTTAAATAAGTGGACTAAACACTACTAAATCACTATTATCTAGAGAAACAGAGACAGCAAAGGTTCCTAACCTCACCACCATCATAATATGTGTGGAGGATGCAACTATGCAATAAACAATATTTCATATTTTTTGAATTTCACTCAAAATATGAAGGTTAACCCCTACGAAAATATTGAGTTTTTCTTTAATGGAGCTTATACTTTTGGTGTTGTTTAAAATATTTAACCACATTCTACATTTTATTAATGTATTCTAAACTATCTTTCAAGGTTCATTTACCTAATTATAATTTTTAACAATTAACTTGGTTTAAAATAATATACTGCTTAAACACTACTAAATCACTATTATCTAAAGAAACAGAGACAACAAAGGTTCCTAACCGCTTTCACCATCATAATTTGTAAGTGGAGGATGCAACTTGCAATAAAATAATATTTTGAATTTCACCAAATTTGAAGAACTCATGAAAATATTGAGTTTTTCTTTAACCTGAGCTTATACTTTATTGTTTAAAAATATTTAACCACATTCTACATTTGTATTAATGTATTCTAAACTATCTTTCAAGGTTCAATTACCTAATTATAATTTTTAACAATTAATTTGGTTTAAAATCATATACTGCTTAAATAAGTGGACTAAACACTACTAAATCACTATTATCTTCAGCAGAGACAAAAAGGTTCCTAACCTCTTTGATCATCATAATATGTAAGTGGAGTATGCAACTATGCAATAAAACATTATTATAATAATTTTTGAATTTCACACAAATTTGAAGGTTAACCCTACTAAAAATATGAGTTTTTCTTTAACTTGAGTTCTTTAGTGTTGTTTAAAATATTTAACCACATTCTACATTTGTATTAATGTATTCTAAACTATCTTTCAAGGTTCATTTACGTCATTATAATTTTAACAATTAATTTAGTTTAAAATCATATCGCTTAAATAAGTAGACTAAACACTACTAAATCACAATTATCTTCAAACAGAGACAACAAAGGTTCCTAACCGCTTTCACCATCATAATATGTAAGTGGAGGATGCAACTATGCAATAAAACAATATTTTCATATTTTTAATTTCACTCAAAATATGAAGGTAAACCCAAAAATATTGAGTTTTTCTTAACTGAGCTTATACTTTTTGTGTTGTTTAAAAATATTTAACCACATTCTTCATTTGTATTAATGTATTCTAAACTATCTTTCAAAGTTCATTTTACATCATTCTAATTTTAACAATTAATTTAGTTTTAAATCATAACCGCTAAATAAGTGGACTAAACAAGACTAAATCACTATTATCTAGAGAAACGGAGACAACAAAGGTTCCTAACCTCTTGACAATAAGTGGAGGATGCAACTATGCAATAAAACAATATTGTCATATTTTTGAATTTCACTACAAATTTGAAAGTTAACCCCTACGAATATATTGAGTTTTCTTTAACTGAGCTTATACTCTTTAGTGTTGTTTAAAATATTTAACCACATTCTACATTTTTATTAATGTATTCTAAACTATCTTTCAAGGTTCATTTACGTCATTATAATTTTTAAATTAATTTAGCTTAAAATCATATAACGCTTAAATAAGTGGACTAAACACTACTAAATCACTATTATCTAGAGAAACAGAGACAGCAAAGGTTCCTAACCTCTTTGACCATCATAATATGTAAGTGAAGGATGCAACTATGCAATAAAACAATATTATCATATTTTTTTAATTTCACTCAAAATTTGAAGGTTAACCCCTACGAAAATATTGAGTTTTCTTTAATCGAGCTTATACTCTTTAGTGATGTTTAAAAATATTTAACCACATTTTACATTTTTATTAATGTATTCTAAATTACCTTTCAAGGTTCATTTACTAATTATAATTTTAACAATTAACTTGGTTTAAAATAATATACTGCTTAAACACTACTAAATCACTATTATCTAAAGAAACAGAGACAACAAAGGTTCCTAACCGCTTTCACCATCATAATATGTAAGTGGAGGATGCAACTTTGCAATAAAACAATATTTTCATTTTTTAATTTCACTCAAAATATGAAGGTTAACCCCAAAAAATATTGAGTTTTTCTTTAACTGAGCTTATACTTTTAGTGTTGTTTAAAATATTTAACCATATTCTACATTTTATTAATGTATTCTAAATTACCTTTCAAGGTTCATTTACCTCATTATAAGTTTTAACAATTAATTTGGTTAAAAGTCATATACTACTTAAATAAATGGACTAGACACTACTAAATCACTATTATCTAAAGAAACGAGACAACAAAGGTTCCTAACCTTTGACCATCATAATATAAGTGGAGGATGCAACTATAATAAAAGCAATATTGTCATATTTTTGAATTTCACTACAATTTTGAAGGTTAACCCCTACTTAAAATATTGAGTTTTCTTTAACTGAGCTATTTAGTGTTGTTTAAAAATATTTAACCACATTCTACATTTGTATTAATGTATTCTAAACTATCTTTCAAGGTTCATTTACGTCATTATAATTTTTAACAATTAATTTAGTTTAAAATTATAATGCTTAAATAAGTAGACTAAACACTACTAAATCACAATTATCTAAACGGAGACAACAAAGGTTCCTAACCGCTTTCACCATCATAATATGTAAGTGGAGGATGCAACTATGCAATAAAACAATATTTTCATATTTTTTTAATTTCAACTAAAATATGAAGGTTAACCCTACGAAAATATTGAGTTTTTCTTTAACTCGAGCTTATACTCTTTAGTGTTGTTTTAAAATATTTAACCACATTCTTCATTTGTATTAATGTATTCTAAACTATCTTTCAAAGTTCATTTACATCATTCTAATTTTAACAATTAATTTAGTTTAAAATCATATACCTTAAATAAGTGGACTAAACAGTACTAAATCACTATTATCTAGAGAAACGGAGACAACAAAGGTTCCTAACCTCTTTGACAATCATAATATGTAAGTGGAGGATGCAACTATGCAATAAAACAATATTGTCATATTTTTTGAATTTCCACAAATTTGAAGGTTAACCCCTACTAAAATATTGTTTTTCTTTAATGGAGCTTATACTCAGTTGTTTAAAATATTTAACCACATTCTACATTTTATTAATGTTAAAATTACTCTATCAGTTCATTTACCTAATTATAATTTTAACAATTAATTTGGTTTAAAATCATATATCTTAAATAAGTGATCTAAACACTACTAAATCACTATTATCTAAAGAAACAGAGACAACAAATAAGCAATCTTTGACCATCATAATATGTAAGTGGAGGATGCAACTATGCAATAAAAAAATATTTTCATATTTTTTTAATTTCACTCAAAATATGAACTAACCCATGAAATATTTGAGTTTTTCTTTAATCGAGCTTATACTTTTAGTGATGTTTAAAATATTTAACCACATTCTACACTTATTAATGTATTCTAAATTACCTTTCAAGGTTCATTTACCATTATAATTTTAACAATTAATTTTTAAAATCATACACCTTAAATAAGTGGACTAAACACTACTAAATCACTATTATCTAAAGAAACAGAGACAACAAAGGTTCCTAACCTGACCATCATAATATGTAAGTGGAGGATGCAACTATGCATAAAACAATATTGTCATATTTTTTGAATTTCACTACAAATTTGAATTAACCCTACTAAAATATTGAGTTTTTTTAACTCGAGCTTATACTCTTTAGTGTTGTTAAAAATATTTAACCACATTCTACATTTGTATTAATGTATTCTAAACTATCTTTCAAGGTTCATTTACGTCATTATAATTTTAACAATTAATTTAGTTTAAAATCATATAATTGCTAAATAAGTGGACTAAACACTAAATCACTATTATCTTCTGAAAAAGAGACAACAAAGGTTCCTAACCTCTTTGAACATCATTATGTAAGTGGGGATGCAACTATAATAATATTGTCATATTTTTTGAATTTCACTCAAAATTGAAGGTTAACCTCACTTGAAAATGGAATGGAATTAAGTAATTTAAACAATATTTAATGTATATAATGGAATAATGTAATGTAACATGGACAAACACAAATGTAATGGACAACTGGAATTAAATGAAGGAATCTGTAATGGTCAAATGAGCACTAAACGGATCTTTAGGTTGTTTAAATATTAACCAATATTCTACATTTTATTAATCGAGCTTATACTTTTGTTGTTGTTTAAAATATTTAACCACATTCTACATTTGTATTAATGTATTCTAAACTATCTTTCAAGGTTCATTTACCTAATTATAATTTTAATAATTAATTTGGTTTAAAATCATATAACGCTTAAATAAGTGGACTAAACACTACTAAATCACTATTATCTTCAGCAGAGACAACAGGTTCCTAACCTTCTGACCATCATAATATAAGTGGAGGATGCAACTATGTAAAAAAATATTATCATATTTTTTTGAATTTCACACAAATTTGAAGGTTAACCCTACTAAAATATTGAGTTTTTCTTTAACTGAGCTTATACTCTTTAGTGTTGTTTAAAATATTTAACCACATTCTTCATTTTTATTAATGTATTCTAAACTATCTTTCAAAGTTCATTTACATCATTCTAATTTTAACAATTTATTTAGTTTAAAATCATATATCTTAAATAAGTGGACTAAACACTACTAAATAACTATTATCTGAAGTAACGGAGACAACAAAGGTTCCTAACCTCTTTGACAATCATAATATGTAAGTGGAGGATGCAACTATGCAATAAAACAATATTGTCATATTTTTGAATTTCACTCAAAATTTGAAGGTTAACCCCTACGAAAATATTGAGTTTTTCTTTAACCGAGCTTATACTCTTTTGTTGTTTAAAATATTTAACCACATTCTACATTTGTATTAATGTATTCTAAACTATCTTTCAAGGTTGATTTTCGTCATTCTAATTTTAAAAATTAATTTAGTTTAAAATCATATATCGCTAAATAAGTGGACTAAACCTACTAAATCACTATTTATATTCATGAGAACAACAAAGGTTCCTAACCTCTTTGACCATCATAATATGTAAGTGGAGGATGCAACTATGCAATAAAACATATTTTCATATTTTTGAATTTCACTCAAAATATGTAGGTTAACCCTACTGAAATATTGAGTTTTTCTTTAACCTGAGTTTATACTCTTTAGTGTTGTTAAAAATATTTAACCACATCATTTTATTAATTTATTCTAAACTATCTTTCAAAGTTCATTTACACATTCTAATTTTTAACAATTAATTTAGTTTAAATCATATAATGCTTAAATAAGTGGACTAAACACTACTAAATCACTATTATCTAGAGAAGACAGACAAAGGTTCCTAACCTCTTTGACAATCATAATATGTAAATGGAGGATGCAACTATGCAATAAAACAATATTGTTTTTTTTGAATTTCACTACAAATTTGAAGGTTAACCCCACGAAAATATTGAGTTTTCTTTAACTGAGCTTATCTCTTTAGTGTTGTTTAATATTATTTAACCACATTCTACATTTTCATTAATGTATTCTAAACTATTTTCAAGTTTCATTTACGTCATCCTAAGTTTTAACAATGAATTTAGTTTAAATTCATAGCTTAAATAAGTGGACTAAACACTACTAAATCACTATTATTCTGAGAAACGGAGACAACAAAGGTTCCTAACCTCTTTGACCATCATAATATGTAAGTGGAGGATGCAACTATGCAAAAACAATATTTTCATATTTTTGAATTTCACTAAAATATGAAGGTTAACCCTACTAAAATATTGAGTTTTCTTTAACTGGAGCTTATACTTTTGGTGATGTTTAAAAATATTTAACCACATTCCATTTTTATTAATGTATTCTAAACTACTTTCAAGGTTCATTTACCTAATTATAATTTTAACAATTAATTTAGTTTAAAATCATATCGCTTAAATAATATATACTACTAAATCACTATTATCTAAAGAAACAGAGACAACAAAGGTTCCTAACCGCTTTCACCATCATAATATGTAAGTGGAGGATGCAACTATGCAATAAAAAAATATTTTCATATTTTTTTAATTTCACTCAAAATATGAAGGTTAACCCCTACGAAAATATTGAGTTTTTCTTTAACTGGAGCTTATACTCTTTAGTGTTGTTTAAAAATATTTAACCATGTTCTACATTTTTATTAATGTATTCTAAATTACTTTTCAAGGTTCATTTACCTCATTATAAGTTTTAACAATTAATTTGGTTAAAAATCATATACTGCTTAAATAAGTGGACTAAACACTACTAAATCACTATTATCTAAAGAAATAAAGACAACAAAGGTTCCTAACCGCTTTGACCATCATAATATGTAAGTGGAGGATGCAACTATGCAATAAAACAATATTGTCATATTTTTTGAATTTCACTACAAATTTGAAGGTTAACCCCTACGAAAATATTGAGTTTTTCTTTAACTGGAGCTTATACTCTTTAGTGGTTTTTAAAAATATTTAACCACATTCTACATTTGTATTAATGTATTCTAAACTATCTTTCAAGGTTCATTTACGTCATTATAATTTTTAACAATTAATTTATTTAAAATCATATACTGCTTAAATAAGTGGACTAAACACTACTAAATCACTATTATCTTAAGAAACAGAGACAACAAAGGTTCCTAACCTCTTTGACCATCATATTATGTAAGTGGAGGATGCAACTATGCAATAAAACAATATTGTCATATTTTTTGAATTTCACTCAAAATTTGAAGGTTAACCCCTACGAAGATATTGAGTTTTTCTGCAACTGGAGCTTATACTCTTTAGTGTTGTTTAAAAATATTTAACCACATTCTACATTTTTATTAATGTATTCTAAACTATCTTTCAAGGTACATTTACGTCATTATAATTTTTATCAATTAATTTAGTTTAAAATCATATACTGCTTAAATAAGTAGACTAAACACTACTAAATCACTATTATCTAAAGAAACGGAGACAACAAAGGTTACTAACCTTTGACAATCATAATAAGTGAGGATAACTATGCAATATGCAAAACACAATATTTATTTTTTTGAATTTCATTACAAATTTGAAGGTTAACCCCCTACGAAAATATTGAGTTTTTCTTTAACTGGAGCTTATACTCTTTAGTGTTGTTTAATATTATTTAACCACATTCTACATTTTCATTAATGTATTCTAAACTATCTTTCAAGGTTCATTTACGTCATCCTAAGTTTTAACAATGAATTTAGTTTAAATTCGTATACTGCTTAAATAAGTGGACTAAACACTACTAAATCACTATTATCTAGAGAAACAGAGACAGCAAAGGTTCCTAACCTCTTTGACCATCATAATATGTAAGTGGAGGATGCAACTATGCAATAAAACAATATTTTCATATTTTTTGAATTTCACTCAAAATATGAAGGTTAACCCCTACGAAAATATTGAGTTTTTCTTTAACTGGAGCTTATACTTTTTGGTGTTGTTTAAAAATATTTAACCACATTCTACATTTTTATTAATGTATTCTAAACTATCTTTCAAGGTTCATTTACCTAATTATAATTTTTAACAATTAACTTGGTTTAAAATAATATACTGCTTAAACACTACTAAATCACTATTATCTAAAGAAACAGAGACAACAAAGGTTCCTAACCGCTTTCACCATCATAATATGTAAGTGGAGGATGCAACTATGCAATAAAAAAATATTTTCATATTTTTTTAATTTCACTCAAAATATGAAGGTTAACCCCTACGAAAATATTGAGTTTTTCTTTAACTGGAGCTTATACTCTTTAGTGTTGTTTAAAAATATTTAACCATGTTCTACATTTTTATTAATGTATTCTAAATTACTTTTCAAGGTTCATTTACCTCATTATAAGTTTTAACAATTAATTTGGTTAAAAATCATATACTGCTTAAATAAGTGGACTAAACACTACTAAATCACTATTATCTAAAGAAATAAAGACAACAAAGGTTCCTAACCGCTTTGACCATCATGTAATGGAGGATGCAACTATAATAAAACAATATTGTCATTTTTTGAATTTACAAATTTGAAGGTTAACCCCACGAAAATATTTAGTTTTTAGCTTTTTTTTGAGCTTATACTCTTTAGTGGTTTTTAAAAATATTTAACCACATTCTACATTTGTATTAATGTATTCTAAACTATCTTTCAAGGTTCATTTACGTCATTATAATTTTTAACAATTAATTTATTTAAAATCATATACTGCTTAAATAAGTGGACTAAACACTACTAAATCACTATTATCTTAAGAAACAGAGACAACAAAGGTTCCTAACCTCTTTGACCATCATATTATGTAAGTGGAGGATGCAACTATGCAATAAAACAATATTGTCATATTTTTTGAATTTCACTCAAAATTTGAAGGTTAACCCCTACGAAGATATTGAGTTTTCCAGAACTCGGAGCTTATACTCTTTAGTGTTGTTTAAAAATATTTAACCACATTCTACATTTTTATTAATGTATTCTAAACTATCTTTCAAGGTACATTTACGTCATTATAATTTTTATCAATTAATTTAGTTTAAAATCATATACTGCTTAAATAAGTAGACTAAACACTACTAAATCACTATTATCTAAAGAAACGGAGACAACAAAGGTTACTAACCTCTTTGACAATCATAATATGTAAGTGGAGGATGCAACTATGCAATAAAACAATATTCATATTTTTTGAATTTCACTACAAATTTGAAGGTTAACCCCCTACGAAAATATTGAGTTTTTCTTTAACTGGAGCTTATACTCTTTAGTGTTGTTTAATATTATTTAACCACATTCTACATTTTCATTAATGTATTCTAAACTATCTTTCAAGGTTCATTTACGTCATCCTAAGTTTTAACAATGAATTTAGTTTAAATTCGTATACTGCTTAAATAAGTGGACTAAACACTACTAAATCACTATTATCTAGAGAAACAGAGACAGCAAAGGTTCCTAACCTCTTTGACCATCATAATATGTAAGTGGAGGATGCAACTATGCAATAAAACAATATTTTCATATTTTTGAATTTCACTCAAAATATGAAGGTTAACCCTTTTGAAAATATTGAGTTTTTTTAATGAGCTTATACTTTTTGGTGTTGTTTAAAAATATTTAACCACATTCTACATTTTATTAATGTATTCTAAACTATCTTTCAAGGTTCATTTACCTAATTATAATTTTAACAATTAATTGGTTTAAAATAATATATCGCTAAACACTACTAAATCACTATTATCTAAAGAAACAGAGAACAAAGGTTCCTAACCTGCTTCACCATTAAATGTAAGTGGAGGATGCAACTTTGCAATAAAACAATATTTTCATATTTTTGAATTTCAACACAAATTTGAAGGTTAACCCTACTAAAATATTGAGTTTTTCTTTAACTGGAGCTTATACTCTTTAGTGTTGTTTAAAAATATTTAACCACATTCTACATTTGTATTAATGTATTCTAAACTATCTTTCAAGGTTCAATTACCTAATTATAATTTTTAACAATTAATTTGGTTTAAAATCATATATCGCTTAAATAAGTGGACTAAACACTACTAAATCACTATTATCTTCGACAGAGACAACAAAGGCCTAACCTCTTTGATCATCATGGTGGAGGATGCAACTATGCAATAAAACATTATTATAATATTTTTTGAATTTCACACAAATTTGAAGGTTAACCCCTACGAAAATATTGAGTTTTTCTTTAACTGGAGCTTATACTCTTTAGTGTTGTTTAAAAATATTTAACCACATTCTACATTTGTATTAATGTATTCTAAACTATCTTTCAAGGTTCATTTACGTCATTATAATTTTTAACAATTAATTTATTTAAAATCATATACTGCTTAAATAAGGACTAAACACTACTAAATCACTATTATCTTAAGAAATGAGACAACAAAGGTTCCTAACCTCTTTGACCATCATAATATGTAAGTGGAGGATGCAACTATGCAATAAAACAATATTATATATTTTGAATTTCACTCTAAAATTTGAAGGTTAACCTCTGAAAATATTGAGTTTTTTCTTAGCTGGAGCTTATACTTTTAGTGTTGTTTAAAATATTTAACCACATTCTACATTTTATTAATGTATTCTAAACTATCTTTCAAGGTACATTTACGTCATTATAATTTTTAACAATTAATTTAGTTTAAAATAATATAATTGCTAAAACTACTAAATCACTATTATCTAAAGAAACAGAGACAACAAAGGTTCCTAACCCTCACCATAATATGTATGTGGAGGATGCAACTATGCAATAAAACAATATTGTCATATTTTTTTTCACCCAAAATATGAAGGTTAACCCTAAAAATATTGAGTTTTTCTTTATCGAGCTTATACTTTTAGTGTTAAAAAATTTAACCATATTCTACATTTTTATTAATGTATTCTAAATCTTTCTCAAGGTTCATTTACCTCATTATAATTAACAATTAATTTGGTTAAAAGTCATATACTCTTAAATAATGGACTAAACACTACTAAATCACTATACTAAAGAAACAGAGACAACAAAGGTTCCAACTCTTTGACCATCATAATATGTAAGTGGAGGATGCAACTATGCAATAAAAGCAATATTCATATTTTTGAATTTCACTAAATTTGAAGGTTAACCCCTATAAAATATTGAGTTTTCTTTAATCGGAGCTTATACTCTAGTGTTGTTTAAAATATTTAACCACATTCTACATTTGTATTAATGTATTCTAAACTATCTTTCAAGGTTCATTTACGTCATTATAATTTTTAACAATTAATTTAGTTTAAAATCATACGCTTAAATAAGTGATAAACACTACTAAATCACTATTATCTGTAAACGAGACAACAAAGGTTCTAACCTTCACCATCATATATAAGTGGAGGATGAACTATGCAATAAAACAATATTTTCATATTTTTTAATTTCAACTAAAATGAAGGTTAACCCCTCAAAAAATATTGAGTTTTTCTTTAACTCGAGCTATACTCTTTAGTGTTGTTTAAAATATTTAACCACATTCTTCATTTTATATTAATGTATTCTAAACTATCTTTCAAAGTTCATTTTACATCATTCTAATTTTAACAATTAATTTAGTTATTCATATATCGCTTAAATAAGTGGACTACTACTAAATCACTATTATCTAGAGAAACGGAGACAACAAAGGTTCCTAACCTCTTTGACAATCATAATATGTAGTGGAGGATGCAACTATGCAATAAAACAATATTGTCATATTTTTGAATTTCACTACAAATTTGAAGGTTAACCCCTACTAAAAATATTGAGTTTTTTCTTAACCGAGCTTATACTTTTAGTGTTGTTTAAAAATATTTAACCACATTCTACATTTTTATTAATGTATTAAAATTACCTATCTAGGTTCATTTACCTAATTATATTTTTAACAATTAATTTGGTTTAAAATCATATATCGCTTAAATAAGTGGACTAAACACTACTAAATCACTATTATCTAAAGAACAGAGACAACAAAGGTTGCTAACCGCTGAATTACATAATATGTAAGTGGAGGATGCAACTATGCAATACAATATTTTCATATTTTTAATTTCACTCAAAATATGAAGGTTAACCCACAAAAATATTGAGTTTTCTTTAACTGGAGCTTATACTCTTTTGTGTTGTTTAAAATATTTAACCACATTCTACACTTATTAATGTATTCTAAACTATCTTTCAAGGTTCATTTACCTAATTATAATTTTTAAATTGACTTAGTTTAAAATCATATACCGCTTAAATAAGTGGATTAAACACTATTAAATCACTATTATCTAAAGAAACAGAGACAACAAAGGTTCCTAACCTCTGACCATCATAATATGTAAGTGGAGGATGCAACTATGCAATAAAACAATATTGTCATATTTTTGAATTTCACTACAAATTTGAAGGTTAACCCCATTTTAAAATATTGAGTTTTTCTTAATTGAGCTTATACTCTTTAGTGTTGTTTAAAATATTTAACCACATTCTACATTTGTATTAATGTATTCTAAACTATCTTTCAAGGTTCATTTACGTCATTATAATTTTTAACAATTAATTTATTTAAAATCATATACTGCTTAAATAAGTGGACTAAACACTACTAAATCACTATTATCTTGAAACGAGACAACAAAGGTTCCTAACCCTCATCATCATATATGTGTAGGATGCAACTATGCAATAAAACAATATTGTCATATTTTTGAATTTCACTCAAATTTGAAGGTTAACCCTACTGAAAATATTGAGTTTTTCAGAACGAGCTTATACTCTTTGTGTTGTTTAAAACCACATTCTACATTTTATTAATGTTTTAAACTATTTTCAAGGTACATTTACGTCATTATATTTTTAACAATTAATTTAGTTTAAATCATATATCGCTTAAATAGTAGACAAACACTACTAAATCACTATTATCTAGAGAACTGGAGAAACAAAGGTTTAACCTCTTTGACAATCATAATATGTAAGTGGAGGATAATTATGCAATAAAACAATATTGTCATATTTTTGAATTTCACTACAAATTTGAAGGTTAACCCTACGAAAATATTGAGTTTTTCTTTAACTAGAGCTTGTACTCTTTAGTGTTGTTTTAAAATATTTAACCATTCTACATTTTTATTAATCGAGCTTATACTCTTAGTGTTGTTTAAATATAACACATTCTACATTGTATTAATGTATTCTAAACTATCTTCAAGGTTCAATACTAATTATATTTTTTATAATTAATTTGGTTTAAAATCATATACGCTTAAATAAGGACTAAACACTACTAAATCACTATTATCTCTGCACAGAGACAACAAAGGTTCTAACCTCTTTGATCATCATAATATAAGTGGAGTATGCAACTATGCATAAAACATTATTATAATATTTTTGAATTTCACAAATTTGAAGGTTAACCCTAAATATTTAGTTTTTCTTTAATCGAGCTTATATCTTTAGTGTTGTTTAAAATATTTAACCACATTCTTCATTTGTATTAATGTATTCTAAACTATTCAAAGTTCATTTACGTCATTTCAATTTTAACAATTTATTTAGTTTAAAAATCATATACCGCTAAAGGTATGACTACAACAGAAATAACTATTATCTGAAGTAACGGAGACAACAAAGGTTCCTAACCTCTTTGACAATATGTATGAGATGCAACTATGCAATAAAACAATATTGTCATATTTTTGAATTTCACTCAAAATTTGAAGTTAACCCTACGAAAATATTGAGTTTTTCTTTAATGGAGCTTATACTCTTTAATGTTGTTTAAAATTATTTAACCACATTCTACATTTGTATTAATGTATTCTAAACTATCTTTCAAGGTTGATTTTCGTCATTCTAATTTTTAAAAATTAATTTAGTTTAAAATCATATACTGCTTAAATAAGTAGACTAAACGCTACTAAATCACTATTATCTATAGAAACGGAGACAACAAAGGTTCCTAACCTCTTTGACCATCATAATATATAAGTGGAGGATGCAATTATGCAATAAAACAATATTTTCATATTTTTGAATTTCACTCATATATGTAAACAACCTTAAATATTGAGTTTTTCTTTAACTGGAGTTTATACTCTTTAGTGTTGTTAAAAAATATTTAACCACATTCTTCATTTGTATTAATTTATTCTAAACTATTTTTCAAAGTTCATTTACATCATTCTAATTTTTAACAATTAATTTAGTTTTAAATCATATACTGCTTAAATAAGTGGACTAAACAGTACTAAATCACTATTATCTAGAGAAACGGAGACAACAAAGGTTCCTAACCTCTTTGACAATCATAATATGTAAATGGAGGATGCACTATGCAATAAAATTGTCATATTTTTGAATTTCACTACAAATTTATACCCCTCTAAAAAATATTGGAAGTTTAATGGAGCTTATTCTCTTTAGTGTTGTTTAATATTATTTAACCACATTCTACATTTTCATTAATGTATTCTAAACTATTTTTCAAGTTTCATTTACGTCATCCTAAGTTTTAACAATGAATTTAGTTTAAATTCGTATATTGCTTAAATAAGTGGACAAACACTACTAAATTACTATTATTTAGAGAAACGGAGACAACAAAGGTTCCTAACCTTCTTTATCATAATATGTGGAGGATGCAACTATGCAATAAAACAATATTTTCATATTTTTTGAATTTCACTCAAAATATGAAGGTTAACCCCTACGAAAATATTGAGTTTTTCTTTAACTGGAGCTTATACTCTTTAGTGATGTTTAAAAATATTTAACCACATTCTACATTTTTATTAAATTTAAATCCTTCAAGTTCTATTTACCTAATTATAATTTTAACAATTAACTTAATAAAATCATATTTCGCTTTAAATAAGTGGACTATATACTAAATCACTATTATTCAAAAGAAAGAGACAACAAAGGTTCCTAACCTTTCACCATCATAATATGTAAGTGGAGGATTTAACATAAAAAATATTTTCATATTTTTTTAATTTCACTCAAAATATGAAGGTTAACCCTACTGAAAATATTGAGTTTTTCTTTAACTGGAGCTTATACTTTAGTGTTGTTTAAAAATATTTAACCATGTTCTACATTTTATTAATGTATTCTAAATTACTTTTCAAGGTTCATTTACCTCATTATAAGTTTTAACAATTAATTTATTAAAAATCATATCGCTTAAATAAGTGGACTAAACACTACTAAATCACTATTATCTAAAGAAATAAAGACAACAAAGGTTCCTAACCGCTGACCATCATAATATGTAAGTGGAGGATGCAACTATGCAATAAAACAATATTGTCATATTTTTTGAATTTCACTACAAATTTGGTTAACCCCAGAAAATATTGAGTTTTTTTTAACTGAGCTTATACTTTAGGGTTTTAAAATATTTAACCACATTCTACATTTGTATTAATGTATTCTAAACTATCTTTCAAGGTTCATTTACGTCATTATAATTTTACCACTAATTTATTTAAAATCATATAAATAAGTGGATAAACACTACTAAATCACATATTATTTAAACAATGACACAACAAAGGTTCCTAACCTTTGGATCATCATATTATGTAGTGGAGGATGCAACTATGCAATAAAAAACAATATTGTCATATTTTTTGAATTTCACTCAAACCAAAGTTATCCCTACAAAGATTATCTTTTCTCATAAATCGAGCTTATTTTTAAATGTTTAAAAATATTTAACCACATTCTACATTTTTATTAATGTATTCTAAACTATCTTCAAGGTAACATTTACGTCA
>JAEACV010000954.1:0-53353 GCA_016432835.1 Brassica nigra
AATATGTAGGTTTACCCCATGAAAATTCCTTTGAATTTTTCTGTTAAATGCTTCATATAGTGAAGCTTATACTCTTTGGTGTTATTAAAATTTGTAACCACATTCTACATTTTTATTAATGTATTCTAAACTTTTATGGTTCATGGATCATTCTAATTTTTTAATAATTAATTCAGTAAACTCCATATATTGCTTAAAATTAGTGGACTTAACACTCTGAAATCATAAATAACTGAGAAATGGAGACAACAAACCTTCCAAACCTCTTGGGTATCATTATATATCATTGGAGGATTCAAATATGCCCTAAAACAATATTGTCATATTTTTTAATTTTACTCAAAATATGTAGGTTTACCCCTATGAAAATATTGAATTTTTCGTTAAATGCTCTATATAGTGAAGCTTATACTCTTTGGTGTTGCTTAAAAATTTCTAACCACATTCTACATTTTTATTAATGTATTCTAAACTCTCTTTATGGTTCATGGGCATCATTCTAATTTTTTATAATTATTTAGTAAAACTCCATATATTGCTTAAATTAGTTGGACTAACCACTCTAAAATCATTAATAACTTTAGAAATGGAGACAACAAACGTTCCAAACCTCTTTGACCATCCTTATATGTCAATGGAGGATGCAAATATACCCTAAAACAATATTGTCATATTTTTTAATTTTACTCAAAATATGTAGGTTTACCCTATGAAAATATTGAATTTTTCGTTAAATGCTCTATATAGTGAAGCTTATACTCTTTGGTGTTGCTTAAAAATTTCCTAACCAACTACATTTTATTAATGTATTCTAAACTCTCTTTTATGGTTCATGGGCATCATTCTAATTTTTTTATAATTAATCTAGTAAAACTCCATATATTGCTTAAATTAGTGGACTAACCACTCTAAAATCATAAATAACTAGAGAAATGGAGACAACAAACCTTCCAAACCTCTTTGACCATCATTATATATCAATGGAGGATGTAATATGCCCTAAAACAATATTGTCATATTTTTTAATTTTACTCAAAATATGGTTTTACCCCTATGAAAATATTGAATTTTCGTTAAATGCTCTATATAGTGAAGCTTATACTTTTGGTGTTGCTTAAAAATTTCTAACCACATTCTACATTTTTATTAATGTATTCTAAACTCCTTTTATGGTTCATGGGCATCATTCTAATTTTTTATAATTAATTTAGTAAAACTCCATATATTGCTTAAATTAGTGGACTAACCACTCTAAAATCATTAATAACTAGAGAAATGGAGACAACAAACGTTCCAAACCTTTTGACCATCATTATATATCAATGGAGGATGCAAATATGCCCTAAAACAATATTGTCATATTTTTAATTTTACTAAAATATGTATTTAACCCTATGAAAATATTGAATTTTCTTGTTAAATGCTCTATATAGTGAAGTTTATATTCTTTGGTGTTGCTTAAAAATTTCTAACCACATTCTACATTTTTATTAATGTATTCTAAACTCTTTTATGGTTCATGGGCATCATTCTAATTTTTTAATAATTAATTTAGTAAAACTCCATATATTGCTTAAATTAGTGGACTAACCACTCTAAAATCATAAATAACTAGAGAAATGGAGACAACAAACGTTTCAAACCTCTTTGACCATCCTTATATGTCAATGGAGGATGCAAATATACCCTAAACAATATTGTCATATTTTTTAATTTTACTCAAAATATGTAGGTTTACCCTATGAAAATATTGAATTTTTCGTTAAATGCTCTATATAGTGACTTATACTCTTTGGTGTTGCTTAAAAATTTTAACCACATTCTACATTTTATTAATGTATTCTAAACTCTCTTTTATGGTTCATGGGCATCATTCTAATTTTTATAATTAATTTAGTAAAACTCCATATATTGCTTAAATAGTGGACTAACCACTCTAAAATCATTAATAACTAGAGAAATGGAGACAACAAACGTTCCAAACCTCTTTGACCATCATATATATCAATGGAGGATGCAAATATGCCCTAAAACAATATTGTCATATTTTTAATTTTACTCAAAATATGTAGGTTTACCCCTATGAAAATATTGAATTTTTTCGTTAAATGCTCTATATAGTGAAGCTTATACTCTTTGGTGTTGCTTAAAATTTCTAACCACATTCTACATTTTATTAATGTATTCTAAACTCTCTTTATGGTTCATGGGCATCATTCTAATTTTTTTTAATAATTAATTAGAAACTCATATATTGCTTAAATTGTGGACTAACCACTCTAAAATCATTAATAACTAGAGAAATGGAGACAACAAACGTTCCAAACCTCTTTGACCATCATTATATGTCAATGGAGGATGCAAATATGCCCTAAAACAATATTGTCATATTTTTTTAATTTTACTCAAAATATGTAGGTTTACCCCTATGAAAATATTGAATTTTTCGTTAAATGCTCTATATAGTGAAGCTTATACTCTTTGGTGTTGCTTAAAAATTTCTAACCACATTCTACATTTTTATTAATGTATTCTAAACTCTCTTTTATGGTTCATGGGCATCATTCTAATTTTTTTATAATTAATTTAGTAAAACTCCATATATTGCTTAAATTAGTAGACTAACCACTCTAAAATCATAAATAACTAGAGAAATGGAGACAACAAACGTTCCAAACCTCTTTGACCATCATTATATATCATGGAGGATGCAAATATGCCCTAAAACAATATTTTCATATTTTTTTAATTTTACTCAAAATATGTAGGTTTACCCCTATGAAAATATTGAATTTTTCGTTAAATGTCTATATAGTGAAGCTTATACTCTTTGGTGTTGCTTAAAAATTTATAACCACATTTTAAGTTTTTATTAATGTAATCTAAACTCTCTTTTATGGTTCATGGGCATCATTCTAATTTTTTATAATTAATTAGTAAAACTCCATATATTGCTTTAATTGGACTAACCACTCTAAAATTATTAATAACTAGAGAAATGGAGACAACAAATGTTCCAAACCTCTTTGACCATCATTATATATCAAAGGAGGATGCAAATATGCCCTAAAACAATATTGTCATATTTTTTTAATTTTACTCAAAATATGTAGGTTTACCCCTATGAAAATATTGAATTTTTCGTTAAATGCTCTATATAGTGAAGCTTATACTCTTTGGTGTTGCTTAAAAATTTCTAACCACATTCTACATTTTATTAATGTATTCTAAACTCTTATGGTTCATGGGCATCATTCTAATTTTTTTTTAATTAATTTAGTAAAACTCCATATTGCTTAAATAAGTGGACTAACCACTCTAAAATCATAAATAACTAGAGAAATGGAGACAACAAACGTTCCAAACCTCTTTGACCATCATTATATGTCAATGGAGGATGCAAAATATGCCCTAAAACAATATTGTCATATTTTTAATTTTACTCAAAATATGTAGGTTTACCCCTATGAAAATATTGAATTTCTGTTAAATGCTCTATATAGGAAGCTTATACTTTTGGTGTTGCTTAAAATTTCTAACCACATTCTACATTTTTATTAATGTATTCTAAACTCTCTTTATGGTTCATGGGCATCATTCTAATTTTTTTTATAATTAATTTAGTAAAACTCCATATATTGCTTAAATAAGTGGACTAACCACTCTAAAATCATAATAACTAGAGAAATGGAGACAACAAACGTTCCAAACCTCTTTGACCATCATTATATATCAATGGAGGATGCAAATATGCCCTAAAACAATATTGTCATATTTTTTAATTTTACTCAAAATATGTAGGTTTACCCTATGAAAATATTGAATTTTCTGTTAAATGCTCTATATAGTGAAGCTTATACTCTTTGGTGTTGCTTTAAAATTTCTAACCACATTCTACATTTTTATTAATGTATTCTAAACTCTCTTTTATGGTTCATGGGCATCATTCTAATTTTTTATAATTAATTTAGTAAAACTCCATATATTGCTTAAATTAGTGGACTAACCACTCAAATCATAAATAACTAGAGAAATGGAGACAACAAACCTCCAAACCTCTTTGACCATCATTATATATCAATGGAGGATGCAAATATGCCCTAAAACAATATTGTCATATTTTTTTAATTTTACTCAAAATATGTAGGTTTACCCCTATGAAAATATTGAATTTTCGTTAAATGCTCTATATAGTGAAGCTTATACTCTTTGGTGTTGCTTAAAATTTCTAACCACATTCTACAATTTTATTAATGTATTCTAAACTCTCTTTTATGGTTCATGGGCATCATTCTAATTTTTTATAATTAATTTAGTAAAACTCCATATATTGCTTAAATTGGACTAACCACTCTAAAATCATAAATAACTAGAGAAATGGAGACAACAAACGTTCCAAACCTCTTTGACCATCATTATATGTCAATGGAGGATGCAAATATGCCCTAAAACAATATTGTCATATTTTTTAATTTTACTCAAAATATGTAGGTTTACCCCTATGAAAATATTGAATTTTTCGTTAAATGCTCTATATAGTGAAGCTTATACTCTTTGGTGTTGCTTAAAAATTTCTAACCACATTCTACATTTTTATTAATGTATTCTAAACTCTCTTTATGGTTCGTGGGCATCATTCTAATTTTTTTATAATTAATTTAGTAAACTCCATATATTGCTTAAATAGTTGGACTAACCACTCTAAAATCATAAATAACTAGAGAAATGGAGACAACAAACGTTCCAAACCTCTTTGACCATCATTATATATCAAAGGAGGATGCAAATATGCCCTAAAACAATATTGTCATATTTTTTTAATTTTACTCAAAATATGGGTTTACCCTATGAAAATATTGAATTTTTCTAAATGCTCTATATAGTGAAGCTTATTCTCTTTGGTGTTGCTTAAAAATTTCTAACCACATTCTACATTTTATTAATGTATTCTAAACTCTCTTTTCTGGTTCATGGGCATCATTCTAATTTTTATAATTAATTTAGTAAAACTCCATATATTGCTTAAATTAGTGGACTAACCACTAAAATCATAAAATAACTAGAAATGGAGACAACAAACGTTCCAAACCTCTTTGACCATCATTATATATCATGGAGGATGCAAATATGCCCTAAAACAATATTGTCATATTTTTAATTTTACTCAAAATATGTAGGTTTACCCCTATGAAAATATTGAATTTTTTAAATGCTCTATATAGTGAAGCTTATACTCTTTGGTGTTGCTTAAAAATTCTAACCACATTCTACATTTTATTAATGTATTCTAAACTCTCTTTTATGGTTCATGGGCATCATTCTAATTTTTATAATTAATTTAGTAAAACTCCATATATGCTTTTTAATCTGGACTAACCACTCTAAAATCATTAAATAACTAGAGAAATGGAGACAACAAACGTTCCAAACCCTTTGACCATCATTATATATCAATGGAGGATGCAATATGCCCTAAAACAATATTGTCATATTTTTTAATTTTACTCAAAATATGTAGGTTTACCCCATGAAAATATTGAATTTTTTCGTTAAATGCTCTATATAGTGAAGCTTATACTTTGGTGTTGCTTAAAAATTTCTAACCACATTCTACATTTTTATTAATGTATTCTAAACTCTCTTTTATGGTTCATGGGCATCATTCTAATTTTTTTTATAATTAATTCAGTAAAACTCCATATATTGCTTAAATAAGTGGACTAACCACTCTAAAATCATAAATAACTAGAGAAATGGAGACAACAAACGTTCCAAACCTCTTGACCATCATTATATATCAATGGAGGATGCAATATGCCCAAAACAATATTGTCATATTTTTTTAATTTTACTCAAAATATGTAGGTTTACCCCTATGAAAATATTGAATTTTTCGTTAAATGCTCTATATAGTGAAGCTTATACTCTTTGGTGTTGCTTAAAAATTTCTAACCACATTCTACATTTTTATTAATGTATTCTAAACTCTCTTTTATGGTTCATGGACATCATTCTAATTTTTTTTTATAATTAATTCAGTAAAACTCCATATATTGCTTAAATTAGGACTAACCACTAAAATCATAAATAACTAGAGAAATGGAGACAACAAACCTTCCAAACCTCTTTGACCATCATTATATATCATGGAGGATGCAAATATGCCCTAAAACAATATTGTCATATTTTTTTAATTTTACTCAAAATATGTAGGTTTACCCCTATGAAAATATTGAATTTTTCGTTAAATGCTCTATATAGTGAAGCTTATACTCTTTGGTGTTGCTTAAAAATTTCTAACCACATTCTACATTTTTATTAATGTATTCTAAACTCTCTTTTATGGTTCATGGGCATCATTCTAATTTTTTTATAATTAATTTAGTAAAACTCCATATATTGCTTAAATAGTGGACTAACCACTCTAAAATCATAAATAACTAGAGAAATGGAGACAACAAACGTTCCAAACCTCTTTGACCATCATTATATGTCAATGGAGGATGAAAATATGCACTAAAACAATATTGTCATATTTTTTTAATTTTACTCAAAATATGTAGGTTTACCCCTATGAAAATATTGAATTTTTTGTTAAATGCTCTATATAGTGAAGCTTATACTCTTTGGTGTTGCTTAAAAATTTCTAACCACATTCTACATTTTTATTAATGTATTCTAAACTCTTTTATGGTTCATGGGCATCATTCTAATTTTTTATAATTAATTTAGTAAAACTCCATATATTGCTTAAATCAGTGGACTAACCACTCTGAAATCATAAATAACTAGAGAAATGGAGACAACAAACCTTCCAAACCTCTTTGGGTATCATTATATATCATTGGAGGATGCAAATATGCCCTAAAACAATATTGTCATATTTTTTTTAATTTTACTCAAAATATGTAGGTTTACCCCTATGAAAATATTGAATTTTCGTTAAATGCTCTATATAGTGAAGCTTATACTCTTTGGTGTTGCTTAAAAATTTCTAACCACATTCTACATTTTTATTAATGTATTCTAAACTCTCTTTTATGGTTCATGGGCATCATTCTAATTTTTTATAATTAATTTAGTAAAACTCCATATATTGCTTAATCAGTGGACTAACCACTCTAAAATCATTAATAACTAGAGAAATGGAGACAACAAACGTTCCAAACCTCTTTGGCCATCATTATATATCAATGGAGGATGCAAATATGCCCTAAAAAATATTGTCATATTTTTTTAATTTTACTCAAAATATGTAGGTTTACCCCTATGAAAATATTGAATTTTTCGTTAAATGCTCTATATAGTGAAGCTTATACTCTTTGGTGTTGCTTAAAAATTTGTAACCACATTCTACATTTTATTAATGTATTCTAAACTCTCTTTTATGGTTCATGGGCATCATTCTAATTTTTGTTTATAATTTATTCAGTAAAACTCCATATATTGCTTAAATAAGTGGACTAACCACTCTGAAATCATAAATAACTAGAGAAATGGAGACAACAAACATTCCAAACCTCTTTGACCATCATTATATGTCAATGGAGGATGCAAATATGCACTAAAACAATATTGTCATATTTTTTTAATTTTACTCAAAATATGTAGGTTTACCCCTATGAAAATATTGAATTTTTCGTTAAATGCTCTATATAGTGAAGCTTATACTCTTTGGTGTTGCTTAAAAATTTGTAACCACATTCTACATTTTTATTAATGTATTCTAAACTCTCTTTTATGGTTCATGGGCATCATTCTAATTTTTTTTATAATTAATTTAGTAAAACTCCATATTGCTTAAATAAGTGACTAACCACTCTAAAATCATAAATAACTAGAGAAATAGAGACAACAAACGTTCTAAACCTCTTTGACCATCATTATATATCAATGGAGGATGCAAATATGCATTAAAACAATATTGTCATATTTTTTAATTTTACTCAAAATATGTAGGTTTACCCTATGAAAATATTGAATTTTTGTTAAATGCTCTATATAGTGAAGCTTATACTCTTGTTGCTTAAAAATTTCTAACCACATTCTACATTTTATTAATGTATTCTAAACTCTCTTTATGGTTCATGGGCATCATTCTAATTTTTTAATAATTAATTTAGTAAAACTCCATATATTGCTTAAATTAGTGGACTAACCACTAAAATCATAAATAACTAGAGAAATGGAGACAACAAACCTTCCAAACCTCTTTGACCATCATTATATATCATGGAGGATGCAAATATGCCCTAAAACAATATTGTCATATTTTTTTAATTTTACTCAAAATATGTAGGTTTACCCCTATGAAAATATTGAATTTTTGTTAAATGCTCTATATAGTGAAGCTTATACTCTTTGGTGTTGCTTAAAAATTCTAACCACATTCTACATTTTTATTAATGTATTCTAAACTCTTTTATGGTTCATGGGCATCATTCAAATTTTTTATAATTAATTTAGTAAAACTCCATATATTGCTTAAATTGGACTAACAACTCTAAAATCATAAATAACTAGAGAAATGGAGACAACAAACGTTCCAAACCTCTTTGACCATCATTATATGTCAATGGAGGATGCAATATGCACTAAAACAATATTGTCATATTTTTAATTTTACTCAAAATATGTAGGTTTACCCCTATGAAAATATTGATTTTTCCTTAAATGCTCTATATAGTGAAGCTTATACTCTTAGGTGTTGCTAAAAAATTTCTAACCACATTCTACTTTTATTAATGTATTCTAAAACTCTTTTATGGTTCATGGGCATCATTCTAATTTTTTTTATAATTAATTTAGAAACTCCATATATTGCTTAAACTGACTAACCACTCTAAAATCATAAATAACTAGAGAAATGGAGACAACAAACCTTCCAAACCTCTTTGACCATCATTATATATCATGGAGGATGCAAATATGCCCAAAACAATATTGTCATATTTTTTTAATTTTACTCAAAATATGTAGGTTTACCCCTATGAAAATATTGAATTTTTTCTAAATGCTCTATATAGTGAAGCTTATACTCTTTGGTGTTGCTTAAAATTTCTAACCACATTCTACATTTTATTAATGTATTATAAACTCTTTTATGGTTCATGAGCATCATTCTAATTTTTTAATTAATTCAAGTAAAACTCCATATATTGCTTAAATTAGTGGACTAACCACTCAAATCATAAATAACTAGAGAAATGGAGACAACAAACGTTCCAAACCTCTTTGACCATCATTATATATCAATGGAGGATGCAATATGCCCTGAAACAATACTGTTAATACCCCCTAAAATTTGAAACTCCTATCCTTGGTGTTGCTTAAAAATTTCTAACCACATTCTACATTTTTATTAATGTATTCTAAACTCTCTTTTATGGTTCATGAGCATCATTCTAATTTTTATAATTAATTTAGTAAAACTCCATATATTGCTTAAATTATGGACTAACCACTCTAAAATCATTAATAACTAGAGAAATGGAGACAACAAACGTTCCAAACCTCTCTTCATCATTATATATCAATGGAGGATGCAATATGCCCTAAAAAATATTGTCATATTTTTTAATTTTACTCAAAATATGTAGGTTTACCCCTATGAAAATATTGAATTTTTCTAAATGCTCTATATAGAAGCTTATACTTTTGGTGTTGCTTAAAAATTTTAACCACATTCTACATTTTTATTAATGTATTCTAAACTCTCTTTTGTGGTTCATGGGCATCATTCTAATTTATTTTTAATAATTAATTCAGTAAAACTTCATATATTGCTTAAATAAGTGGACTAACCACTCAAAATCATAAATAACTAGAGAAATGGAGACAACAAACATTCCAAACCTCTTTGACCATCATTATATGTCAATGGAGGATGCAAATATGCACTAAAACAATATTGTCATATTTTTTTAATTTTACTCAAAATATGTAGGTTTACCCCTATGAAAATATTGAATTTTTCGTTAAATGCTCTATATAGTGAAGCTTATACTCTTTGGTGTTGCTTAAATTTTTTTACCACATTCTACATTTCTATTAATGTATTCTAAACTCTTTTATGGTTCATGGGCATCATTCTAATTTTTTTTTATAATTAATTTAGTAAAACTCCATATATTGCTTAAATTAGTGGACTAACCACTCTAAAATCATAAATAACTAGAGAAATGGAGACAACAAACCTTCCAAATCTCTTTGACCATCATTATATATCAATGGAGGATGCAAATATGCACTAAAACAATATTGTCATATTTTTTAATTTTACTCAAAATATGTAGGTTTACCCCTATGAAAATATTGAATTTTTCCTTAAATGCTCTATATAGTGAAGCTTATACTCTTTGGTGTTGCTTAAAATTTCTAACCACATTCTACATTTTATTAATGTATTCTAAACTCTTTTATGGTTCATGGGCATCATTCAAATTTTTTATAATTAATTTAGTAAAACTCCATATATTGCTTAAATTGTGGACTAACCACTCTAAAATCATAAATAACTAGAGAAATGGAGACAACAAACGTTCCAAACCTCTTTGACCATCATTATATGTCAATGGAGGATGAAAATATACTAAAACAATATTGTCATATTTTAATTTTACTCAAAATATGTAGGTTTACCCCTATGAAAATATTGAATTTTTCGTTAAATGCTCTATAAGGAAGCTTATACTCTTTGGTGTTGCTTAAAATTTCTAACCACATTCTACATTTTATTAATGTATTCTAAACTCTCTTTTATGGTTCATGGGCATCATTCTAATTTTTTTATAATTAATTTAGTAAAACTCCATATATTGCTTAAATTGTGGACTAACCACTCTAAAATCATAATAACTAGAGAAATGGAGACAACAAACCTTCCAAACCTCTTTGACCATCATTATATATCAATGGAGGATGCAAATATGCCCTAAAACAATATTGTCATATTTTTAAAATTTTAATCAAAATATGTAGGTTTACCCCTATAAAAATATTGAATTTTCGTTAAATGCTCTATATAGTGAAGCTTATACTCTTTGGTGTTGCTTAAAAATTTCTAACCACATTCTACATTTTTATTAATGTATTATAAACTCTCTTTTATGGTTCATGGGCATCATTCTAATTTTTTATAATTAATTTAGTAAAACTCCATATATTGCTTTAATTAGGGACTAACCACTTAAAATCATTAATAACTAGAGAAATGGAGACAACAAACGTTCCAAACCTCTTTGACCATCATTATATATCAATGGAGGATGAAATATGCCCTAAAACAATATTGTCATATTTTTTAATTTTACTCAAAATATGTAGGTTTACCCCTATGAAAATATCGAATTTTCTAAATGCTCTATATATGAAGCTTATACTCTTTGGTGTTGCTTTAAAATTTCTAACCACATTCTACATTTTTATTAATGTATTCTAAACTCTCTTTTATGGTTCATGGGCATCATTCTAATTTTTTTATAATTAATTTAGTAAACCTCCATATATTGCTTAAATAAGTGGACTAACCACTCAAAATCATAAATAACTAGAGAAATGGAGACAACAAACGTTCCAAACCTCTTGACCATCATATGTCAATGGAGGATGCAAATATGCCCTAAAACAATATTGTCATATTTTTTAATTTTACTCAAAATATGTAGGTTTACCCCTATGAAAATATTGAATTTTCGTTAAATGCTCTATATAAGCTTATACTCTTTGGTGTTGCTTAAAAATTTCTAACCACATTCTACATTTTTATTAATGTATTCCCTCTTTATGGTTCATGGGCATCATTCTAATTTATTTTAATAATTAATTTAGTAAAACTTCATATATTGCTTAAATAAGTGGACTAACCACTCAAAATCATAAATAACTAGAGAAATGGAGACAACAAACGTTCCAAACCTCTTTGACCATCATTATATGTCAATGGAGGATGCAATATGCACTAAAACAATATTGTCATATTTTTAATTTTACTCAAAATATGTAGGTTTACCCTATGAAAATATTGAATTTTTTTAAATGCTCTATATAGTGAAGCTTATACTTTTGGTGTTGCTTAAAATTTGTAACCACATTCTACATTTTTATTAATGTATTCTAAACTCTCTTTTATGGTTCATGGGCATCATTCTAATTTTTTTAATAATTAATTCAGAAACTCCATATATTGCTTAAATTAGTGGACTAACCACTCTAAATCATAAATAACTAGAGAAATGGAGACAACAAACGTTCCAAACCTCTTTGACCATCATATATATCATGGAGGATGCAAATATGCCCTAAAACAATATTGTCATATTTTTTAATTTTACTCAAAATATGTAGGTTTACCCCATGAAAATATTGAATTTTCGTTAAATGCTCTATATAGTGAAGCTTATTCTCTTTGGTGTTGCTTAAAAATTTCTAACCACATTCTACATTTTTATAATGTATTCTAAACTCTCTTTTATGGTTCATGGGCATCATTCTAATTTTTTTATAATTAATTTAGTAAAACTCCATATATTGCTTAAATTAGTGGACTAACCACTCTAAAATCATAAATAACTAGAGAAATGGAGACAACAAACGTTCCAAACCTCTTTGACCATCATTATATGTCAATGGAGGATGCAAATATGCCCTAAAACAATATTGTCATATTTTTTTAATTTTACTCGAAATATGTAGGTTTACCCCTATGAAAATATTGAATTTTTCGTTAAATGCTCTATATAGTGAAGCTTATACTCTTTGGTGTTGCTTAAAAATTTCTAACCACATTCTACATTTTTATTAATGTATTCTAAACTCTCTTTTATGGTTCATGGGCATCATTCTAATTTTTTTATAATTAATTTAGTAAAACTCCATATATTGCTTAAATTGTGGACTAACCACTAAATCATAAATAACTAGAGAAATGGAGACAACAAACCTTCCAAACCTCTTTGTATCATTATATCAATGGAGGATGCAAATATGCCCTAAAACAATATTGTCATATTTTTTAATTTTACTCAAAATATGTAGGTTTACCCCATGAAAATATTGAATTTTTCGTTAAATGCTCTATATAGTGAAGCTTATACTCTTTGGTGTTGCTTAAAAATTTCTAACCACATTCTACATTTTTATTAATGTATTCTAAACTCTCTTTATGGTTCATGGGCATCATTCTAATTTTTTATAATTAATTTAGTAAAACTCCATATATTGCTTTAAATTGACTAACCACTCTAAAATCATTAATAACTAGAGAAATGGAGACAACAAACGTTCCAAACCTCTTTGACCATCATTATATATCAATGGAGGATGCAATATGCCCTAAAACAATATTGTCATATTTTTAATTTTACTCAAAATATGTAGGTTTACCCCTATGAAAATATTGAATTTTCTTAAATGCTCTATATAGTGAAGCTTATACTCTTTGGTGTTGCTTAAAAATTTCTAACCACATTCTACATTTTTATTAATGTATTCTAAACTCTTTTATGTTCATGGGCATCATTCTAATTTTTTTTATAATTAATTTAGTAAAACTCCATATATTGCTTAAATAAGTGACTAACCACTCAAAATCATAAATAACTAGAGAAATGGAGACAACAAACGTTCCAAACCTCTTTGACCATCATTATATGTCAATGGAGGATGCAAATATGCCCTAAAACAATATTGTCATATTTTTTAATTTTACTCAAAATATGTAGGTTTACCCCTATGAAAATATTGAATTTTCGCTAAATGCTCTATAAAGGAAGCTTATACTCTTTGGTGTTGCTTAAAAATTTCTAACCACATTCTACATTTTTATTAATGTATTCTAAACTCTCTTTATGGTTCATGGGCATCATTCTAATTTTTTTATAATTAATTTAAAACTCCATATATTGCTTAAATTGGGACCACTAAATCATAAATAACTAGAGAAATGGAGACAACAAACGTTCCAAACCTCTTTGACCATCATTATATATCATGGAGGATGCAAATATGCCCTAAAACAATATTGTCATATTTTTTAATTTTACTCAAAATATGTAGGTTTACCCCTATGAAAATATTGAATTTTCGTTAAATGCTCTATATAGTGAAGCTTATACTCTTTGGTGTTGCTTAAAAATTTCTAACCACATTCTACATTTTTATTAATGTATTCTAAACTCTCTTTTATGGTTCATGGGCATCATTCTACATTTTTTATAATTAATTTAGTAAAACTCCATTTATTGCTTAAATCAGTGGACTAACCACTCTAAAATCATAAATAACTAGAAATGGAGACAACAAACGTTCCAAACCCTTTGACCATCATTATATGTCAATGGAGGATGCAAATATGCCCTAAAACAATATTGTCATATTTTTTTAATTTTACTCAAAATATGTAGGTTTACCCCTATGAAAATATTGAATTTTTCGTTAAATGCTCTATATAGTGAAGCTTATACTCTTTGGTGTTGCTTAAAAATTTGTAACCACATTCTACATTTTTATTAATGTATTCTAAACTCTCTTTTGTGGTTCATGGGCATCATTCTAATTTATTTTTAATAATTTAGTAAAACTCCATATATTGCTTAAATAAGTGGACTAACCACCTAAAATCATAAATAACTAGAGAAATGGAGACAATAAACTTTCCAAACCTCTTTGACCATCATTATATGTCAATGGAGGATGCAAATATGAGCTAAAACAATATTATCATATTTTTTTAATTTTACTCAAAATATGTAGGTTTACCCCTATGAAAATATTGAATTTTTTAAATGCTCTATATAGGAAGCTTATACTCTTGGTGTTTTAAAAATTTCTAACCACATTCTACATTTTTATTAATGTATTCTAAACTCTTTTATGGTTCATGGGCATCATTCTAATTTTTTTTATAATTAATTCAGTAAAACTCCATATATTGCTTAAATTAGTGGACTAACCACTCTGAAATCATAAATAACTAGAGAAATGGAGACAAAAAACCTTCCAAACCTCTTTGACCATCAATATATATCATTTAAGGATGCAAATATGCCCTAAAACAATATTATCATATTTTTTTAATTTTACTCAAAATATGTAGGTTTACCCCTATGAAAATATTGAATTTTTTTTAAATGCTCTATATAGTTAAGCTTATACTCTTTGGTGTTGCTTAAAAATTTCTAACCACATTCTACATTTTTATTAATGTATTCTAAACTCTCTTTTCTGGTTCATGGGCATCATTCGAATTTTTTTTATAATTAATTCAGTAAAACTCCATATATTGCTTAAATTAGTGGACTAACCACTCTAAAATCATAAATAACTAGAGAAATGGAGACAACAAACGTTCCAAACCTCTTTGACCATCATTATATGTCAATGGAGGATGAAAATATGCCCTAAAACAATATTGTCATATTTTTTAATTTTACTCAAAATATGTAGGTTTACCCCTATGAAAATATTGAATTTTTCGTTAAATGCTCTATATAGTGAAGCTTATCTCTTTGGTGTTGCTTAAAAATTTCTAACCACATTCTACATTTTTATTAATGTATTCTAAACTCTCTTTATGGTTCATGGGCATCATTCTAATTTTTTTATAATTAATTTAGTAAAACTCCATATTGCTTAAATTAGTGGACTAACCACTTAAATCATAAATAACTAGAGAGAAAGACAACAAACGTTCCAAACCTCTTTGACCATCATTATATATCAATGGAGGATGCAATATGCCCTAAAACAATATTGTCATATTTTTTTAATTTTACTCAAAATATGTAGGTTTACCCCTATGAAAATATTGAATTTTGTTAAATGCTCTATATAGTGAAGCTTATACTCTTTGGTGTTGCTTAAAATTTCTAACCACATTCTACATTTTTATTAATTTATTCCAAACTCTCTTTTATGGTTCATGGGCATCATTCTAATTTTTATAATTAATTAAGTAAAACTCCATATAATGCTTAAATAAGGACTAACCACTCTAAAATCATTAATAACTAGAGAAATGGAGACAACAAACGTTCCAAACCTCTTTGACCATCATTATATATCAATGGAGGATGCAATATGCCCTAAAACAATATTGTCATATTTTTTTAATTTTACTCAAAATATGTAGGTTTACCCCAATGAAAATATTGAATTTTTCGGCTAATGCTCTATATAGTGAAGCTTATACTATTTGGTGTTGCTTAACAATTTCTAACCACATTCTACATTTTTATTAATGTATTCTAAACTCTCTTTATGGTTCATGGGCATCATTCTAATTTTTTTTATAATTAATTTAGTAAAACTTCATATATTGCTTAAATAAGTGACTAACCACTCTAAAATCATTAACAAGTAGAGAAATGGAGACAACAAACGTTAAAAACCTCTTTGACCATCATTATATATCAATGGAGGATGCAAACATGCCCTATAACAATATTGTCATATTTTTTTAGTTTTACTCAAAATATGTAGGTTTACCCCTATCAAAATATTGAATTTTTCGTAAAATGCTCTATATAGTGAAGCTTATACTCTTTGGTGTTGTTTTTAAAATTTTAACACATTCTACATTTTATTAATGTATTCTAAACTCTCTTTATGGTTCATGGACATCATTCTAATTTTTTTATAATTAATTTAGTAAAACTCCATATATTGCTTAAATTAGTGGACTAACCACTAAATCATAAATAACTAGAGAAATGGAGACAACAAACCTTCCAAACCTCTTTGACCATCATTATATATCGAGGATGCAAATATGCCCTAAAACAATATTGTCATATTTTTTAATTTTACTCAAAATATGTAGGTTTACCCCATGAAAATATTGAATTAAATATATAGTGAAGCTTATACTCTTTGGTGTTGCTTAAAAATTCTAACACATTCTACATTTTATTAATGTATTCTAAACTCTTTATGGTTCATGGGCATCATTCAAATTTTTTATAATTAATTTAGTAAAACTCCATATATTTAAATTAAAGTGGACTAACCACTCTAAAATCATAAATAACTAGAGAAATGGAGACAACAAACGTTCCAAACCTCTTTGACCATCATTATATGTCAATGGAGGATGAAAATGCACCAAAACAATATTGTCATTTTTTTAATTTTACTCAAAATATGTAGGTTTACCCCTATGAAAATATTGAATTTTTCGTTAAATGCTCTATATAGTGAAGCTTATACTCTTTGGTGTTGCTTAAAAATTTCTAACCACATTCTACATTTTTATTAATGTATTCTAAACTCTCTTTTATGGTTCATGGGCATCATTCTAATTTTTTATAATTAATTTTAGAAACTCCATATATTGCTTAAATTAGTGGACTAACCACTCTAAAATCATAAATAACTAGAGAAATGAGACAACAAACCTTCCAAACCTCTTTGACCATCATTATATATCATGGAGGATGCAAATATGCCCTAAAACAATATTGTCATATTTTTTTAATTTTACTCAAAATATGTAGGTTTACCCCATGAAAATATTGAATTTTTCGTAAATGCTCTATATAGTGAAGCTTATACTCTTTGGTGTTGCTTAAAAATTTCTAACCACATTCTACATTTTATTAATGTATTCTAAACTCTCTTTATGGTTCAGGCATCATTCTAATTTTTTATAATTAATTCAGTAAAACTCCATATATTGCTTAAATAGTGGACTAACCACTTAAAATCATTAATAACTAGAGAAATGGAGACAACAAATGTTCCAAACCTCTTTGACCATCATTATATATCATAGGAGGATGCAAATATGCCCTAAACAATATTGTCATATTTTTTAATTTTACTCAAAATATGTAGGTACCCCTATGAAAATATTGAATTTTTCTGTAAATGCTCTATATAGTGAAGCTTATACTTTGGTGTTGCTTAAAATTTCTAACCACATTCTACATTTTTATTAATGTATTCTAAACTCTCTTTATGGTTCATGGGCATCATTCTAATTTTTTTATAATTAATTTAGTAAAACTCCATATATTGCTTAAATAAGGACTAACCACTCAAAATCATAAATAACTAGAGAAATGGAGACAACAAACGTTCCAAACCTCTTTGACCATCATTATATGTCAATGGAGGATGCAAATATGCCCTAAAACAATATTGTCATATTTTTAATTTTACTCAAAATATGTAGGTTTACCCTATGAAAATATTGAATTTTTCGTTAAATGCTCTATATAAGAAGCTTATACTCTTTGTGTTGCTTAAAAATTTCTAACCACATTCTACATTTTTATTAATGTATTCTAAACTCTTTTATGGTTCATGGGCATCATTCTAATTTTTTTTATAATTAATTTAGAAACTCCATATATTGCTTAAATAAGTGGACTAACCACTCTAAAATCATAAATAACTAGAGAAATGGAGACAACAAACGTTCCAAACCTCTTTGACCATCATTATATCAATGGAGGATGCAAATATGCCCTAAAACAATATTGTCATATTTTTTTAATTTTACTCAAAATATGTAGGTTTACCCCTATGAAAATATTGAATTTTTCGTTAAATGCTCTATATAGTGAAGCTTATACTCTTTGGTGTTGCTTAAAATTTCTAACCACATTCTACATTTTATTAATGTATTCTAAACTCTCTTTTATGGTTCATGGGCATCATTCTAATTTTTTTATAATTAATTTAGTAAAACTCCATATATTGCTTAAATTAGTGGACTAACCACTCAAAATCATAAATAACTAGAGAAATGGAGACAACAAATCTTCCAAACCTCTTTGACCATCATTATATATCATAGGAGGATGCAAATATGCCCTAAACAATATTGTCATATTTTTTTAATTTTACTCAAAATATGTAGGTTTACCCCTATGAAAATATTGAATTTTTCTGTTAAATGCTCTATATAGGAACTTATACTTTTGGTGTTGCTAAAAATTTCTAACCACATTCTACATTTTATTAATGTATTCTAAACTCTCTTTATGGTTCATGGCATCATTCTAATTTTTTTATAATTAATTTAGTAAAACTCCATATATTGCTTAAATAAGGACTAACCACTCAAAATCATAAATAACTAGAGAAATGGAGACAACAAACGTTCCAAACCTCTTTGACCATCATTATATATCAATGGAGGATGCAAATATGCCCTAAAACAATATTGTCATATTTTTTTAATTTTACTCAAAATATGTAGGTTTACCCCTATGAAAATAAATTTTTCGTTAAATGCTCTATATAGTGAAGCTTATACTCTTGGTGTTGCTTAAAAATTTGTAACCACATTCTACATTTTTATTAATGTATTCTAAACTCTCTTTATGGTTCATGGGCATCATTCTAATTTTGTTTTATAATTAATTTAGTAAAACTCCATATATTGCTTAAATAAGTGGACTAACCACTCTAAAATCATAAATAACTAGAGAAATGGAGACAACAAACGTTCCAAACCTCTTTGACCATCATTATATGTCAATGGAGGATGCAAATATGCACTAAAACAATATTGTCATATTTTTAATTTTACTCAAAATATGTAGGTTTACCCTATGAAAATATTGATTTTTCGTTAAATGCTCTATATAGTGAAGCTTATACTCTTTGTGTTGCTTAAAAATTTCTAACCACATTCTACATTTTATTAATGTATTCTAAACTCTTTTATGGTTCATGGCATCATTCTAATTTTTTATAATTAATTTAGTAAACTCCATATATTGCTTAAATTAGTGGACTAACCACTCAAATCAAATAACTAGAGAAATGGAGACAAACCTTCCAAACCTCTTTGTATCATTATATATCATGGAGGATGCAAATATGCCCTAAAACAATATTGTCATATTTTTTTAATTTTACTCAAAATATGTAGGTTTACCCTATGAAAATATTGAATTTTTCGTTAAATGCTCTATATAGTGAAGTTTATACTCTTTGGTGTTGCTTAAAAATTTTAACCACATTCTACATTTTATTAATGTATTCTAAACTCTTTTTATGGTTCATGGGCATCATTCTAATTTTTTTATAATTAATTTAGTAAACTCCATATATTGTTTAAAGTGGACTAACCACTCTAAAATCATAAATAACTAGAGAAATGGAGACAACAAACGTTCCAAACCTCTTTGACCATCATTATATGTCAATGGAGGATGAAAATATGCCCAAAACAATATTGTCATATTTTTAATTTTACTCAAAATATGTGTTTACCCCATGAAAATATTGAATTTTTCGCTAAATGCTCTATATAGTGAAGCTTATTCTCTTGGTGTTGCTTAAAATTTCTAACCACATTCTACATTTTATTAATGTATTCTAAACTCTCTTTTATGGTTCATGGGCATCATTCTAATTTTTTATAATTAATTCAGTAAAACTCCATATATTGCTTAAATAGTGGACTAACCACTAAATCATAAATAACTAGAAATGGAGACAACAAACCTTCCAAACCTCTTTGCATCATTATATATCATGGAGGATGCAATATGCCCTAAAACAATATTGTCATATTTTTTAATTTTACTCAAAATATGTAGGTTTACCCTATGAAAATATTGAATTTTCGTTAAATGCTCTATATAGTGAAGCTTATACTCTTGGTGTTGCTTAAAAATTTCTAACCACATTCTACATTTTTATTAATGTATTCTAAACTCTCTCTTTATGGTTCATGAGCATCATTCTAATTTTTTTATAATTAATTCAAGAAACTCCATATACTTTAATTGTGGACTAACCACTCTAAAATCATTAATAACTAGAGAAATGGAGACAACAAACGTTCCAAACCTCTTTGGACCATCATTATATATCAATGGAGGATGCAAATATGCCCTAAAAAATATTGTCATATTTTTTAATTTTACTCAAAATATGTAGGTTTACCCCTATGAAAATATTGAATTTTCGTTAAATGCTCTATATAGTGAAGCTTATACTCTGGTGTTGCTTAAAATTTCTAACCACATTCTACATTTTATTAATGTATTCTAAACTCTCTTTATGGTTCATGGGCATCATTCTAATTTATTTTATAATTAATTTAAAACTCCATATATTGCTTAAATAAGTGGACTAACCACTCTAAAATCATAAATAACTAGAGAAATGGAGACAACAAACATTCCAAACCTCTTTGACCATCATTATATGTCAATGGAGGATGCAAATATGCACTAAAACAATATTGTCATATTTTTTAATTTTACTCAAAATATGTAGGTTTACCCCTATGAAAATATTGAATTTTCGTTAAATGCTCTATATAGTGAAGCTTATACTCTTGGTGTTGCTTAAAAATTCTAACCACATTCTACATTTTTATTAATGTATTCTAAACTCTCTTTATGGTTCATGGGCATCATTCTAATTTTTTTATAATTAATTTAGTAAAACTCCATATATTGCTTAAATTAAGGACCACCAAAATCATAAATAACTAGAGAAATGGAGACAACAAACCTTCCAAACCTCTTTGGTATCATTATATATCAATGGAGGATGCAAATATGCCCTAAAACAATATTGTCATATTTTTTAATTTTACTCAAAATATGTAGGTTTACCCCATGAAAATATTGAATTTTTCTAAATGCCTCTATATAGTGAAGCTTATACTCTTTGGTGTTGCTTAAAATTTCTAACCACATTCTACATTTTATTAATGTATTCTAAACTCTTTTATGGTTCATGGGCATCATTCTAATTTTTTATAATTAATTTAGTAAAACTCATATATTGCTTAAATCTGGACTAACCACTCTAAAAATTAATAACTAGAGAAATGGAGACAACAAACGTTCCAAACCTCTTTGACCATCATTATATATCAATGGAGGATGCAATATTCTAAAACAATATTGTCATATTTTTTTAATTTTACTCAAAATATGTAGGTTTACCCCATGAAAATATTGAATTTTTCGTTAAATGCTCTATATAAGAAGCTTATACTCTTTGGTGTTGCTTAAAAATTTCTAACCACATTCTACATTTTTATTAATGTATTCTAAACTCTCTTTTATGGTTCATGGGCATCATTCTAATTTTTTTATAATTAATTTAGAAACTCCATATATTGCTTAAATAAGTGGACTAACCACTCAAAATCAAATAACTAGAGAAATGGAGACAACAAATTCCAAACCTCTTTCCATCATATATATCAATGGAGGATGCAAATATGCACTAAAACAATATTGTCATATTTTTTAATTTTACTCAAAATATGTAGGTTTACCCCTATGAAAATATTGAATTTTTCGTTAAATGCTCTATATAGTGAAGCTTATACTCTTGGTGTTGCTTAAAATTTCTAACCACATTCTACATTTTTATTAATGTATTCTAAACTCTCTTTATGGTTCATGGGCATCATTCTAATTTTTTTATAATTAATTTAGTAAAACTCCATATATTGCTTAAATTGGACTAACCACTCTAAAATCATAAATAACTAGAGAAATGGAGACAACAAACGTTCCAAACCCTTTGACCATCATTATATATCAATGGAGGATGCAAATATGCCCAAAACAATATTGTCATATTTTTAATTTTACTCAAAATATGTAGGTTTACCCCATGAAAATATTGAATTTTTCGTTAAATGCTCTATATAGGAAGCTTTATTCTGGTGTTGCTTTAAAATTTCTAACCACATTCTACATTTTTATTAATGTATTCTAAACTCTCTTTTATGGTTCATGGGCATCATTCTAATTTTTTATAATTAATTTAGTTCCATATATTGCTTAAATCATGGACTAACCACTAAAATCATAAATAACTAGAGAAATAGAGACAACAAACGTTCCAAACCTCTTTGACCATCATTATATATCAATGGAGGATGAAAATATGCCCTAAAATAATATTTTCATATTTTTTTAAATTTTACTCAAAATATGAAGGTTTACCCCTATGAAAATATTGAATTTTTCACTATATAGTGAAGCTTATACTCTTGGTGTTGCTTAAAAATTTCTAACCACATTCTACATTTTATTAATGTATTCTAAACTCTCTTTTATGGTTCATGGGCATCATTCTAATTTTTTATAATTAATTTAGTAAAACTCCATATATTGCTTAAATCAGTGGACTAACCACTCTAAAATCATTAATAACTAGAGAAATGGAGACAACAAACGTTCCAAACCTATTTGACCATCATTATATGTCAATGGAGGATGCAATATGCCCTAAACAATATTGTCATATTTTTTTAATTTTACTCAAAATATGTAGGTTTACCCTATGAAAATATTGAATTTTCTTAAATGCTCTATATAGGAAGCTTATACTCTTTGGTGTTGCTTTAAATTTGTAACCACATTCTACATTTTTATTGATCTATTCTAAACTCTCTCTTATGGTTCATGGGCATCATTCTAATTTTTTTTTATAATTAATTCAGTAAAACTCTATATATTGCTTAAATCAGTGGACTAACCACTCTAAAATCATAAATAACTAGAGAAATGGAGACAACAAACGTTCTAAACCTCTTTGACCATCATTATATATCAATGGAGGATGCAAATATGCACTAAAACAATATTGTCATATTTTTTAATTTTACTCAAAATATGTAGGTTTACCCCTATGAAAATATTGAATTTTTCGTTAAATGCTCTATATAGTGAAGCTTATACTCTTTGGTGTTGCTTAAAAATTTGTAACCACATTCTACATTTTCATTAATGTATTCTAAACTCTCTGTTATGGTTCATGGGCATCATTCTAATTTTTTTATAATTAATTTAGTAAAACTCCATATATTGCTTAAATTATGGACTAACCACTCAAATCATAAATAACTAGAGAAATGGAGACAACAAACGTTCCAAACCCTTTGACCATCATTATATATCATGGAGGATGCAAATATGCCCTAAAACAATATTGTCATATTTTTTAATTTTACTCAAAATATGTGTTTACCCCCTATGAAAATATTGCTAAATGCTCTATATAGTGAAGCTTATACTTTTGGTGTTGCTTAAAAATTTCTAACCACATTCTACATTTTTATTAATGTATTCTAAACTCTTTTATGGTTCATGGGCATCATTCTAAATTTTTATAATTAATTTAGTAAAACTCCATATATTGCTTAAATTAGTGGACTAACAACTCTAAAATCATAAATAACTAGAGAAATGGAGACAACAAACTCCAAACCTCTTTGACCATCATTATATGTCAATGGAGGATGAAAATATGCCCTAAAACAATATTGTCATATTTTTTAATTTTACTCAAAATATGTAGGTTTACCCCATGAAAATATTGAATTTTTCGTTAAATGCCTATATAGTGAAGCTTATACTCTTTGGTGTTGCTTAAAAATTTCTAACCACATTCTACATTTTATTAATGTATTCTAAACTCTCTTTATGGTTCATGGGCATCATTCTAATTTTTTATAATTAATTCAGTAAAACTCCATATATTGCTTAAATTAGTGGACTAACCACTCTGAAATCATAAATAACTAGAGAAATGGAGACAACAAACCTTCCAAACCTCTTTGTATCATTATATATCAATGGAGGATGCAAATATGCCCTAAAACATATTATTCATATTTTTTAATTTTACTCAAAATATGTGTTTACCCCTATGAAAATATTGAATTTTTCGTTAAATGCTCTATATAGTGAAGCTTATACTCTGGTGTTGCTTAAAAATTTCTAACCACATTCTACATTTTTATTAATGTATTCTAAACTCTTTTATGGTTCATGGGCATCATTCTAATTTTTATAATTAATTTAGTAAAACTCCATATATTGCTTAAGTGGACTAACCACTCTAAAATCATTAATAACTAGAGAAATGGAGACAACAAACGTTCCAAACCTCTTTGACCATCATTATATATCAATGGAGGATGCAAATATGCCCTAAAACAATATTGTTCATTTTTTAATTTTACTCAAAATATGTAGGTTTACCCCTATGAAAATATTGAATTTTCTAAATGCTCTATATAGGAAGCTTATACTTTTGGTGTTGCTTAAAAATTTCTAACCACATTCTACATTTTATTAATGTATTCTAAACTCTCTTTTCTGGTTCATGGGCATCATTCTAATTTTTTTTATAATTAATTCAGTAAAACTCCATATATTGCTTAAATCAGTGGACTAACCACTCTGAAATCATAAATAACTAGAGAAATGGAGACAACAAACGTTCCAACCCTCTTTCATCATTATATGTCAATGGAGGATGCAAATATGCCCTAAAACAATATTGTCATATTTTTTTAATTTTACTCAAAATATGTAGGTTTACCCCTATGAAAATATTGAATTTTTTGTTAAATGCTCTATATAGTGAAGCTTATACTCTTTGGTGTTGCTTAAAAATTTCTAACCACATTCTACATTTTTATTAATGTATTCTAAACTCTCTTTTATGGTTCATGGGCATCATTCTAATTTTTTTATAACTAATTTAGTAAAACTCAAAATATTGCTTAAATTAGTGGACTAACCATTCTAAAATCTTTAATAACTAGAGAAATGGAGACAACAAACGTTCCAAACCTCTTTGACCATCATTATATATCAATGGAGGATGCAAATATTCCCTAAAACAATATTGTCATATTTTTTTAATTTTACTCAAAATATGTAGGTTTACCCCTATGAAAATATTGATATTTTCATTAAATGCTCTATATAGTGAAGCTTATACTATTTGGTGTTGCTTAAAAATTTCTAACCACATTCTACATTTTTATTAATGTATTCTAAACTCTCTTTTATGGTTCATGGTCATCATTCTACTTTTTTATAATTAATTTAGTAAAACTCCATATATTGCTTAAATTAGAGGACTAACCACTCTAAAATTCTAAATAACTAGAGAAATAGAGACAACAAACGTTCCAAACCTCTTTGACCATCATTATATATCAATGGAGGATGCAAATATTCCCTAAAACAATATTGTCATATTTTTTTAATTTTACTCAAAATATGTAGGTTTACCCCTATGAAAATATTGAATTTTTCGTTAAATGCTCTATATAGTGAAGCTTATACTCTTTGGTGTTGCTTAAAAATTTCTAACCACATTCTACATTTTTATTAATGTATTCTAAACTCTCTTTATGGTTCATGGGCATCATTCTAATTTTTTATAATTAATTCAGTAAAACTCCATATATTGCTTAAATTGGACTAACCACTCTAAAATTCTAAATAACTAGAGAAATGGAGACAACAAACGTTCCAAACCTCTTTGACCATCATTATATAAAATGGAGGATGCAAATATGCCCTAAAACAATATTGTCATATTTTTTTAATTTTACTCAAAATATGTAGGTTTACCCCTATGAAAATATTGAATTTTTCGTTAAATGCTCTATATATAGTGAAGCTTTTACTCTTTGGTGTTGCTTAAAAATTTGTAACCACATTCTACATTTTTATTAATGTATTCTAAACTCTCTTTATGGTTCATGGGCATCATTCTAATTTTTATAATTAATTCAGTAAAACTCCATATAATGCTTTAATCAGTGGACTAACCACTCTAAAATCATTAATAACTAGAGAAATGGAGACAACAAACGTTCCAAACCTCTTTGACCATCATTATATGTCAATGGAGGATGAAATATGCCCTAAAACAATATTGTCATATTTTTTTAATTTTACTCAAAATATGTAGGTTTACCCCTATGAAAATATTGAATTTTTCGTTAAATGCTCTATATAAGGAAGCTTATACTCTTGGTGTTGCTTAAAATTTCTAACCACATTCTACATTTTATTAATGTATTCTAAACTCTCTTTTATGGTTCATGGGCATCATTCTAATTTTTTTATAATTAATTTAGTAAAACTCCATATATTGCTTAAATAAGTGACTAACCACTCTAAAATCATAAATAACTAGAGAAATGGAGACAACAAACGTTCCAAACCTCTTTGACCATCATTATATGTCAATGGAGGATGCAAATATGCCCAAAAACAATATTGTCATATTTTTAATTTTACTCAAAATATGTAGGTTTACCCTATGAAAATATTGAATTTTCGTTAAATGCTCTATATAGTGAAGCTTATACTTTTGGTGTTGCTTTAAAATTTGTAACCACATTCTACATTTTATTAATGTATTCTAAACTCTTTTATGGTTCATGGACATCATTCTAATTTTTTAATAATTAATTTAGAAACTCCATATATTGCTTAAATTAGTGGACTAACCACTCAAATCATAAATAACTAGAGAAATGGAGACAACAAACGTTCCAAACCTCTTTGACCATCATTATATATCATGGAGGATGCAAATACCCTAAAACAATATTGTCATATTTTTTTAATTTTACTCAAAATATGTAGGTTTACCCCTATGAAAATATTGAATTTTTCGTTAAATGCTCTATATATAGTGAAGCTTATACTTTGGTGTTGCTTAAAAATTTCTAACCACATTCTACATTTTATTAATGTATTCTAAACTCTCTTTTATGGTTCATGGGCATCATTCTAATTTTTTTATAATTAATTTAGTAAAACTCCATATATTGCTTAAATTAGTGGACTAACCACTCTAAAATCATAAATAACTAGAGAAATGGAGACAACAAACGTTCCAAACCTCTTTGACCATCATTATATATCAATGGAGGATGAAAATATGCCCTAAAACAATATTGTCATATTTTTTAATTTTACTCAAAATATGTAGGTTTACCCCTATGAAAATATTGAATTTTTCGTTAAATGCTCTATATAGTGAAGCTTATACTCTTTGGTGTTGCTTAAATTTTTTTACCACATTCTACATTTTTATTAATGTATTCTAAACTCTCTTTTATGGTTCATGGGCATCATTCTAATTTTTTATAATTAATTTAGTAAAACTCCATATATTGCTTAAATTAGTGGACTAACCACTCTAAAATCATAAATAACTAGAGAAATGGAGACAACAAACGTTCCAAACCTCTTTGACCATCATTATATATCATGGAGGATGCAATATGCCCTAAAACAATATTGTCATATTTTTAATTTTACTCAAAATATGTAGGTTTACCCCTATGAAAATATTGAATTTTTCGTTAAATGCTCTATATAGTGAAGCTTATACTCTTTGGTGTTGCTTAAAAATTTCTAACCACATTCTACATTTTTATAATGTATTCTAAACTCTTTTATGGTTCATGGGCATCATTCTAATTTTTTATAATTAATTTAAAAACTCCATATATTGCTTAAATTGTGGACTAACCACTCTAAAATCATTAATAACTAGAGAAATGGAGACAACAAACGTTCCAAACCTCTTTGACCATCATTATATATCAATGGAGGATGCAATATGCCCTAAAAATATTGTTTCATTTTTTTAATTTTACTCAAAATATGTAGGTTTACCCCTATGAAAATATTGAATTTTTAAATGCTCTATATATAAGCTTATACTTTTGTGTTGCTTAAAAATTTGTAACCACATTCTACATTTTATTAATGTATTCTAAACTCTTTTGGTTCATGGGCATCATTCTAATTTTTTTTTAATTAATTTAGAAACTCCATATATTTAAATAAGTGGACTAACCACTCAAAATCATAAATAACTAGAGAAATGGAGACAACAAATTCCAAACCTCTTTGACCATCATTATATGTCAATGGAGGATGCAAATATGCCCTAAACAATATTGTCATATTTTTTTAATTTTACTCAAAATATGTAGGTTTACCCTATGAAAATATTGAATTTTTCAAATGCTCTATATAGTGAAGCTTTTATTCTTTGGTGTTGCTTAAAATTTCTAACCACATTCTACATTTTATTAATGTATTCTAAACTCTCTTTTATGGTTCATGGGCATCATTCTAATTTTTTTATAATTAATTTAGTAAAACTCCATATATTGCTTAAATTGCTGACTAACCACTTAAAATCATATAAATAACTAGAGAAATGGAGACAACAAACGTTCCAAACCTCTTTGACCATCATTATATATCAATGGAGGATGCAATATGCCCTAAAACAATATTGTCATATTTTTTAATTTTACTCAAAATATGTAGGTTTACCCCTATGAAAATATTGAATTTTTCGTTAAATGCTCTATATAGTGAAGCTTATACTCTTTGGTGTTGCTTAAAAATTTTAACCACATTCTACATTTTATTAATGTATTCTAAACTCTTTTATGGTTCATGGGCATCATTCTAATTTTTTTATAATTAATTTAGTAAACTCCATATATTGCTTAAATTGGACTAACCACTCTAAAATCATTAATAACTAGAGAAATGGAGACAACAAACGTTCCAAACCTCTTTGACCATCATTATATATCAATGGAGGATGCAAATATGCCCTAAAACAATATTGTCATATTTTTAATTTTACTCAAAATATGTAGGTTTACCCCTATGAAAATATTGAATTTTTCATTAAATGCTCTATATAGTGAAGCTTATTCTTTGGTGTTGCTTAAAAATTTCTAACCACATTCTACATTTTATTAATGTATTCTAAACTCTCTGGTTCATGGGCATCATTCTAATTTTTTATAATTAATTTAGTAAACTCCATATATTGCTTAAATTGGACTAACCACTCTAAAATCATTAATAACTAGAGAAATGGAGACAACAAACGTTCCAAACCTCTTTGACCATCATTATATATCATAGGAGGATGCAAATATGCCCTAAACAATATTGTCATATTTTTTTAATTTTACTCAAAATATGTGTTTACCCCTATGAAAATATTGAATTTTTCGCTAAATGCTCTATATAGTGAAGCTTATACTCTTTGGTGTTGCTTAAAATTTCTAACCACATTCTACATTTTTATTAATGTATTCTAAACTCTCTTTATGGTTCATGGGCATCATTCTAATTTTTTATAATTAATTTAGTAAAACTCCATATATTGCTTTTAACTGGACTAACCACTCTAAAATCATTAATAACTAGAGAAATGGAGACAACAAACGTTCCAAACCCTCTTTGACCATCATTATATATCAATGGAGGATGCAATATGCCCTTAAAACAATATTGTCATATTTTTTAATTTTACTCAAAATATGTAGGTTTACCCCTATGAAAATATTGAATTTTTCAAGTTAAATGCTCTATATAGTGAAGCTTATACTCTTTTGTTGCTTAAAAATTTCTAACCACATTCTACATTTTATTAATGTATTCTAAACTCTTTATGGTTCATGGGCATCATTCTAATTCTATTTTTTATAATTAATTTAGTAAAACTCCATATATTGCTTAAATAATGGACTAACCACACTAAAATCATAAATAACTAGAGAAATGGAGACAACAAACGTTCCAAACCTCTTTGACCATCATTATATATCAATGGAGGATGCAAAATATAAAACTATAATGTCATATTTTTTATTTTTAATTTTACCAAAATATGTAGGTTTACCCCTATGAAAATATTGAATTTTTCGTTAAATGCTCTATATAGTGAAGCTTATACTTCTGGTGTGCTTGCTAAAATTTTAACCACATTCTACATTTTTATTAATGTATTCTAAACTCTCTTTATGGTTCATGGGCATCATTCTAATTTTTTTATAATTAATTTAGTAAAACTCCATATATTTAAATTAGTGGACTAACCACTAAAATCATAAATAACTAGAGAAATGGAGACAACAAACGTTCCAAACCCTTTGACCATCATTATATATCATGGAGGATGCAATATGCCCTAAAACAATATTGTCATATTTTTTAATTTTACTCAAAATATGTAGGTTTACCCCTATGAAAATATTGAATTTTCAGTTAAATGCTCTATATATGAAGCTTATACTTTTGGTGTTGCTTAAAATTTCTAACCACATTCTACATTTTTATTAATGTATTCTAAACTCTCTTTTATGGTTCATGGGCATCATTCTAATTTTTTTATAATTAATTTAGTAAACTCCATATATTGCTTTAAATTAAGGACTAACCACTCTAAAATCATAAATAACTAGAGAAATGGAGACAACAAACGTTCCAAACCTCTTTGACCATCATTATATATCAATGGAGGATGCAAATATGCCCTAAAACAATATTGTCATATTTTTTTAATTTTACTCAAAATATGTAGGTTTACCCTATGAAAATATTGAATTTTTCGTTAAAATGCCATATATAGTGAAGCTTATACTCTTTGGTGTTGCTTAAAAATTTCTAACCACATTTCTACATTTTATTAATGTATTCTAAACTCTTTTATGGTTCATGGGCATCATTCTAATTTTTTTATAATTAATTTTAGTAAAACTCCATATATTGCTTAAATTAAGGACTAACCACTCTAAAATCATAAATAACTAGAGAAATGGAGACAACAAACGTTCCAAACCTCTTGACCATCATTATATATCAATGGAGGATGCAAATATGCCCTAAAACAATATTGTCATATTTTTTAATTTTACTCAAAATATGTAGGTTTACCCTATGAAAATATTGAATTTTCAAGCTAAATGCTCTATATAGGAAGCTTATACTCTTTGGTGTTGCTTAAAAATTTCTAACACATTCATTTTATTAATTAAATTCTAAACTCTCTTTATGGTTCATGGGCATCATTCTAATTTTTATAATTAATTTAGTAAAACTCCATATATTGCTTAAATTAGTGGACTAACCACTCTAAAATCATTAATAACTAGAGAAATGGAGACAACAAACGTTCCAAACCTCTTTGACCATCATTATATATCAATGGAGGATGCAATATGCCCTAAAACAATATTGTCATATTTTTTAATTTTACTCAAAATATGTAGGTTACCCCCTATGAAAATATTGAATTTTCGCTAAATGCTCTATATATTGAAGCTTATACTCTTTGGTGTTGCTAAAATTTAAACCACATTCTACATTTTTATTAATGTATTCTAAACTCTCTTTATGGTTCATGGGCATCATTCTAATTTTTTTTATAATTAATTTAGTAAAACTCCATATATTGCTTAAATTAATGACTAACCACTCTAAAATCATTAATAACTAGAGAAATGGAGACAACAAACGTTCCAAACCCTTTGACCATCATTATATATCAATGGAGGATGCAAATATGCCCTAAAACAATATTGTCATATTTTTAATTTTACTCAAAATATGTAGGTTTACCCCTATGAAAATATTGAATTTTTCGTTAAATGTCTATATAGTGAAGCTTATACTCTTTGGTGTTGCTTAAAAATTTCTAACCACATTCTACATTACTTTTTATAATGTATTCTAAACTCTCTTTTATGGTTCATGGGCATCATTCTAATTTTTTTATAATTAATTTAGTAAAACTCCATATATTGCTTAAATTAATGACTAACCACTAAAATCATAAATAACAACTAGAAACAGACAACAACGTTCCAAACCTTTTGACCATCATTATATATCAATGGAGGATGCAAATATGCCCTAAAACAATATTGTCATATTTTTTTAATTTTACTCAAAATATGTAGGTTTACCCCTATGAAAATATTGAATTTTTCGCTAAATGCTCTATATAGTGAAGCTTATACTCTTGGTGTTGCTTAAAATTTCTAACCACATTCTACATTTTTATTAATGTATTCTAAACTCTCTCTTTTATGGTTCATGGGCATCATTCTAATTTTTTTATAATTAATTTAGAAACTCCATATATTGCTTAAATTAATGGACTAACCACTCTAAAATCATTAATAACTAGAGAAATGGAGACAACAAACGTTCCAAACCTCTTTGACCATCATTATATATCAATGGAGGATGCAATATGCCCTAAAACAATATTGTCATATTTTTTTAATTTTACTCAAAATATGTAGGTTTACCCTATGAAAATATTGAATTTTTTCTAAATGCTCTATATAAGGAAGCTTATACTTTTGGTGTTGCTTAAAAATTTGTAACCACATTCTACATTTTTTTATTAATGTATTCTAAACTCTTTATGGTTCATGGGCATCATTCTAATTTTTTTTATAATTAATTCTAGAAACTCCATATATTGCTTAAATAAGTGGACTAACCACTCTAAAATCATAAATAACTAGAGAAATGGAGACAACAAACGTTCCAAACCTCTTTGACCATCATTATATGTCAATGGAGGATGCAAATATGCCCTAAAACAATATTGTCATATTTTTTTAATTTTACTCAAAATATGTAGGTTTACCCCATGAAAATATTGAATTTTTGTTAAATGCTCTATATAGTGAAGCTTATACTCTTTGGTGTTGCTTAAAATTATTTAACCACATTCTACATTTTTATTAATGTATTCTAAACTCTTTATGGTTCATGGGCATCATTCTAATTTTTTTATAATTAATTTAGTAAAACTCCATATATTGCTTAAATTAGTGGACTAACCACTAAAATCATTAATAACTAGAGAAATGGAGACAACAAACGTTCCAAACCCTTTGACCATCATTATATATCAATGGAGGATGCAAATATGCCCTAAACAATATTGTCATATTTTTAATTTTACTCAAAATATGTAGGTTTACCCTATGAAAATATTGAATTTTTTTGTTAAATGCTCTATATAGTGAAGCTTATACTCTTTGGTGTTGCAAAATTTGTAACCACATTCTACATTTTTATTAATGTATTCTAAACTCTCTTTTATGGTTCATTGGCATCATTCTAATTTTTTTTATAATTAATTTAGTAAAACTCCATATATTGCTTTAAATTAGTGGACTAACCACTCAAATCATAAATAACTAGAGAAATGGAGACAACAAACGTTCCAAACCTCTTTGCATCATTATATATCATGGAGGATGCAAATATGCCTAAAACAATATTGTCATTTTTTAATTTTACTAAAATATGTAGGTTTACCCCTATGAAAATATTGAATTTTTCTAAATGCTCTATATAAGGAACTTATACCTTTGGTGTTGCTTAAAAATTTCTAACCACATTCTACATTTTTATTAATGTATTCTAAACTCTCTTTTATGGTTCATGGGCATCATTCTAATTTTTTATAATTAATTTAGTAAAACTCCATATATTGCTTTAATTAGCTGGACTAACCACTCTAAAATCATTAATAACTAGAGAAATGGAGACAACAAACGTTCCAAACCTCTTTGACCATCATATATATCAATGGAGGATGCAATATGCCCTAAAACAATATTGTCATATTTTTAATTTTACTCAAAATATGTAGGGTTTACTCCCTATGAAAATATTGAATTTTTCGCTAAATGCTCTATATAAGTGAAGCTTATACTTTGGTGTTGCTTAAAAATTTGTAACCACATTCTACATTTTATTAATGTATTCTAAACTCTCTTTATGGTTCATGGCATCATTCTAATTTATTTTATAACTAATTTAGTAAAACTCCATATATTGTTTAAATTAATGGACTAACCACTCTAAAATCATAAATAACTAGAAATGGAGACAACAAACGTTCCAAACCTCTTTGACCATCATTATATATCAATGGAGGATGCAAATATGCCCTAAAACAATATTAATATTTTTTTTAATTTTACTCCAAAATATGTAGGTTTACCCCTATGAAAATATTGAATTTTTCGTTAAATGCTCTATATATGAAGCTTATACTTTTGGTGTTGCTTTAAAAATTTGTAACCACATTCTACATTTTTATTAATGTATTCTAAACTCTTTTTATGGTTCATGGACATCATTCTAATTTTTTAATAATTAATTCAGTAAAACTCCATATATTGCTTAAATTAGTGGACTAACCACTAAATCATAAATAACTAGAGAAATGGAGACAACAAACGTTCCAAACCTCTTGACCATCATTATATATCATTGAGGATGCAATATGCCCTAAAACAATATTTCATATTTTTTAATTTTACTCAAAATATGTAGGTTTACCCCTATGAAAATATTAATTTTTCGCTAAATGCTCTATATAGTGTGCTTATACTTTTGGTGTTGCTTAAAAATTTCTAACCACATCTACATTTTTATTAATGTATTCCAAACTCTCTTTTATGGTTCATGGGCATCATTCTAATTTTTTTATACTAATTAGTAATTTGAACAATACTCATAATATTCTACATTTTTGTATAATGTATTCCAAATTCTTTTATAAGCCTCATGGGCATCATTCTAATTTTTTTATATAATAAATTAAGAAACTCCATATATTGCTTAAATGGACTAACCACTCTAAAATCATAAATTAGAGAAATGAAGACAACAAACCTTCCAAACCTCTTTGACCATCATTATATATCATTGGAAGATGCAAATATGCCCTAAAACAATATTGTCATATTTTTTAAATTTTACTCAAATATGTAGGTTTACCCTATGAAAATATTGAATTTTTCGTTAAATGCTCTATATAGTGAAGCTTATACTTTTGATGTTGCTTAAAATTTAACCACATTCTACATTTTATTAATGTATTCAAACTCTCTCTTTTATGGTTCATGGGCATCATTCTAATTTTTTATAATTAATTCAGTAAAACTCCATATATTGCTTAAATTAAGGACTAACCACTCTAAAATCATAAATAACTTAGAAATGGAGACAAATAAAACCTTCCAAACCTCTTTGGGTATCATTATATATCATTGGAGGATGCAAATATGCCCTGAAACAATATTGTCATATTTTAATTTTACTCAAAAATATGTAGGTTTACCCTATGAAAATATTGAATTTTTTCTAAATGCCTCTATAGCTAGCTTATACTCTTTGTTGCTTAAAAATTTCTAACCACATTCTACATTTTATTAATGTATTCTAAACTCTTTATGGTTCATGGGCATCATTCAAATTTTTATAATTAATTTAGTAAAACTCCATATATTGTTTAAACTGACTAACAACTCTAAAATCATAAATAACTAGAGAAATGGAGACAACAACGTTCCAAACCCCTTGACCATCATTATATGTCAATGGAGGATGAAAATATGCACTAAAACAATATTGTCATATTTTTTTAATTTTACTCAAATATATAGGTTTACCCCTATGAAAATATTGAATTTTTCAGTTAAATACCTCTATATAGTGAAGCTTATTCTTGGTGTTGCTTAAAAATTTAACCACATTCTACATTTTTATAATGTATTCTAAACTCTTTTCTGGTTCATGGGCATCATTCTAATTTTTTATATAATAAATTAGTAAAACTCCATATATTGCTTAAATCAAGGACTAACCACTCTAAAATCATTAATAACTAGAGAAATGAAGACAACAAACCTTCCAAACCTCTTTGTATCATTATATCACTGGAGGATCTAAATATGCCCTGAAACAATATTGTCATATTTTTTTTAATTTTACTCAAAATATGTAGGTTTACCCCTATGAAAATATTGAATTTTTCGTTAAATGCTCTCATATAGTGAAGCTTATACTCTTTGATGTTGCTTAAAATTTGTAAACCACTATACATTTTATTAATGTATTATAAACTCTCTTTTATGGTTCATGAGCATCATTCTAATTTTTTTATAATTAATTCTAGTAAACTCCATATAATGTTTTTAATGGACTAACCACTCTAAAATCATTAATAACTAGAGAAATGGAGACAACAAACATTCCAAACCTCTTTGGCCATCATTATATATCAATGGAGGATGCAAATATGCCCTAAAAATATTGTCATATTTTTAATTTTACTAAAAATATTTAGGTTTTTCCCTATGAAAATATTGAATTTTTCTAAATGCTCTATATAAGGAACCTTATACTCTTTGGTGTTGTTTAAAATTTGTAACCACATTCTACATTTTATTAATGTATTCTAAACTCTTTGTGGTTCTATGGGCATCATTCTAATTTATTTTTAATTTAATTCAGTAAAACTTCATATTGCTTAAATAAGTGGACTAACCATTCCAATCATAAATAACTAGAGAATGGAGACAACAAACATTCCAAACCTCTTTGACCATCATTATATGTCAATGGAGGATGCAATATGCACTAAAACAATATTGTCATATTTTTTAATTTTACTCAAAATATGTAGGTTTACCCCATGAAAATATTGAATTTTTTCGTTAAATGCTCTATATAAGAAGCTTATACCTTCTGGTGTTGCTTAAAAATTTGTAAACCACATTCTACATTTTTATTAATGTATTCTAAACCTCTTTATGGTTCAAGGACATCATTCTAATTTTTTTAATAATTAATTCAGTAAAACTCATATTGTTTTATTATGGACTAACCACTCCTGAAATCATAAATAACTAGAGAAATGGAGACAACAAACCTTCCAAACCTCTTTGGGTATCATTATATATCATTGAGGATGCAAATATGCCCTGAAACAATATTGTTATATTTTTTATTTTACTCAAAATATGTATAATTCCCTATGAAAATATTGAATTTTTCGCTAAATGCTCTATATAGTGAAGTTTATACTCTTTGATGTTGTAAAACTTCTAACCACATTCTACATTTTATTAATGTATTCTAAACTCTCTTTATGGTTCATGGGCATCATTCTAATTTGTTTTATAATTAATTTAGTAAAACTCCATATATTGCTTAAATCGCTGGACTAACACTCTAAAATCATAAATAACTAGAGAAATGAAGACAACAAACCTTCCAAACCTCTTTGGGTATCATTATATATCATTGGAGATGCAAATATGCCCTGAAACAATATTGTCATATTTTAAATTTTACTCAAAATATGTAGGTTTACCCTATGAAAATATTGAATTTTTCGTTAAATGCTCTACATAGTGAAACTTATACTCTTTGGTGTTGCTTAAAAATTTCTAACCACATTCTACATTTTTATTAATGTATTATAAACTCTCTTTTATGGTTCATGAGCATCATTCTAATTTTTTATAATTAATTCAGTAAAACTCCATATAATGCTTTAATCAGTGGACTAACCACTCTAAAATCATTAATAACTAGAGAAATGGAGACAACAAACGTTCCAAACCTCTTTGGCCATCATTATATATCAATGGAGGATGCAAATATGCCCTAAAAAATATTGTCATATTTTTTTAATTTTACTCAAAATACTTAGGTTTACCCCTATGAAAATATTCAATTTTTCGTTAAATGCTCTATATAGTGAAGCTTATACTCTTTGGTGTTGCTTAAAAATTTGTAACCACATTCTACATTTTTATTAATGTATTCTAAACTCTCTTTTGTGGTTCATGGGCATCATTCTAATTTATTTTTAATAATTAATTCAGTAAAACTTCATATATTGCTTAAATAAGTGGACTAACCACCCTGTAATCATAAATAACTAGAGAAATGGAGACAACAAACATTCCAAACCTCTTTGACCATCATTATATGTCAATGGAGGATGAAAATATGCACTAAAACAATATTGTCATATTTTTTTAATTTTACTCAAAATATGTAGGTTCACCCCTATGAAAATATTGAATTTTTCGTTAAATGCTCTATATAGTGAAGCTTATACTCTTTGGTGTTGCTTAAAAATTTGTAACCACATTCTACATTTTTATTAATGTATTCTAAACTCTCTTTTGTGGTTCATGGGCATCATTCTAATTTATTTTAATAATTAATTCAGTAAAACTCCATATATTGCTTAAATTAGTGGACTAACCACTCTGAAATCATAAATAACTAGAGAAATGGAGACAACAAACATTCCAAACCTCTTTGACCATCATTATATGTCAATGGAGGATGCAAATATGCACTAAAACAATATTGTCATATTTTTTTAATTTTACTCAAAATATGTAGGTTTCCCTATGAAAATATTGATTTTTTAAATGCTCTATATAAGTTTATACTTTTATGTTGCTTAAAAATTTGTAACCACATTCTACATTTTTATTAATGTATTCTAAACTCTCTTTTATGGTTCATGGACATCATTCTAATTTTTTTTAATAATTAATTCAGTAAAACTCCATATATTGTTTAAATGATGGACTAAACCACTCAAATCATAAATAACTAGAGAAATGGAGACAACAAACCTTCCAAACCTCTTTTGTATATATATATCATTGGAGGATGCAATATGCCCTGAAACAATATTGTCATATTTTTTCAATTTTACTCAAAATATGTAGGTTTACCCCTATGAAAATATTGAATTTTCGCTAAATGCTCTATATGTGAAGCTTATAATTTTGATGTTGCTTAAAAATTTCTAACCACATTCTACATTTTTATTAATGTATTCTAAACTCTCTTTTATGGTTCATGGGCATCATTCTAATTTTTTATAATTAATTTAGTAAAACTCCATATATTGCTTAAATCAGTGGACTAACAACTCTAAAATCATAAATAACTAGAGAAATGGAGACAACAAACGTTCCAAACCTCTTTGACCATCATTATATGTCAATGAAGGATGAAAATATGCACTAAAACAATATTGTCATATTTTTTTAATTTTACTCAAAATATGTAGGTTTACCCCTATGAAAATATTGAATTTTTCGTTAAATACTCTATATAGTGAAGCTTATTCTCTTTGGTGTTGCTTAAAAATTTCTAACCACATTCTACATTTTTATAATGTATTCTAAACTCTCTTTTCTGGTTCATGGGCATCATTCTAATTTTTTATATAATTAATTCAGTAAAACTCCATATATTGCTTAAATCAGTGGACTAACCACTCTGAAATCATAAATAACTAGAGAAATGAAGACAACAAACCTTCCAAACCTCTTTGGGTATCATTATATATCATTGGAGGATGCAAATATGCCCTGAAACAATATTGTCATATTTTTTTAAATTTTACTCAAAATATGTAGGTTTACCCCTATGAAAATATTGAATTTTTCGTTAAATGCTCTACATAGTGAAACTTATACTCTTTGGTGTTGCTTAAAAATTTCTAACCACATTCTACATTTTTATTAATGTATTATAAACTCTCTTTTATGGTTCATGAGCATCATTCTAATTTTTTATAATTAATTCAGTAAAACTCCATATAATGCTTTAATCAGTGGACTAACCACTCTAAAATCATTAATAACTAGAGAAATGGAGACAACAAACGTTCCAAACCTCTTTGGCCATCATTATATATCAATGGAGGATGCAAATATGCCCTAAAAAATATTGTCATATTTTTTTAATTTTACTCAAAATATTTAGGTTTACCCCTATGAAAATATTGAATTTTTCGTTAAATGCTCTATATAGTGAAGCTTATACTCTTTGGTGTTGCTTAAAAACTTGTAACCACATTCTACATTTTTATTACTGTATTCTAAACTCTCTTTTGTGGTTCATGGGCATCATTATAATTTATTTTTAATAATTAATTCAGTAAAACTTCATATATTGCTTAAATAAGTGGACTAACCACCCTGTAATCATAAATAACTAGAGAAATGGAGACAACAAACATTCCAAACCTCTTTGACCATCATTATATGTCAATGGAGGATGCAAATATGCACTAAAACAATATTGTCATATTTTTTTAATTTTACTCAAAATATGTAGGTTTACCCCATGAAAATATTGAACAGAAATGCCTATATAAGTGAAGCTTATACTCTTTGGTGTTGCTTAAAAATTTGTAACCACATTCTACATTTCTATTAATGTATTCTAAACTCTCTTTTATGGTTCATGGACATCATTCTAATTTTTTTTAATAATTAATTCAGTAAAACTCCATATATTGCTTAAATTAGTGGACTAACCACTCTGAAATCATAAATAACTAGAGAAATGGAGACAACAAACCTTCCAAACCTCTTTGTATCATTATATATCATTGAGGATGCAAATATGCCCTGAAACAATACTGTCATATTTTTTTAATTTTACTCAAAATATGTAGGTTTACCCCTATGAAAATATTGAATTTTTCGTTAAATGCTCTATATAGTGAAGCTTATACTCTTTGATGTTGCTTTAAAATTTCTAACACATTCTACATTTTTATTAATGTATTCTAAACTCTCTTTTATGGTTCATGGGCATCATTCAAATTTTTTTATAATTAATTTAGTAAAACTCCATATTGCTTAAATCAGTGGACTAACAACTCTAAAATCATAAATAACTAGAGAAATGGAGACAACAAACGTTCCAAACCTCTTTGACCATCATTATATGTCAATGAAGGATGAAAATATGCACTAAAACAATATTGTCATATTTTTTTAATTTTACTCAAAATATGTAGGTTTACCCCTATGAAAATATTGAATTTTTCTTTAAATTTAGTATAAGTTTATTCTCTTTGGTGTTGCTTAAAATTTCTAAACATTCTACATTTTTATAATGTATTCTAAACTCTTTTCTGGTTCATGGGCATCATTCTAATTTTATATAATTAATTCAAGAAACTCCATATATTGCTTAAACGCTGGACTAATCCACTCTAAAATCGTGAAATAACTAGAGAAATGAAGACAACAAACCTTCCAAACCTCTTTGGGTATCATTATATATCATTGAGGATGCAAATATGCCCGAAACAATATTATCATATTTTTTTAAATTTTACTCAAAATATGTAGGTTTACCCCATGAAAATATTGAATTTTTTCGTTAAATGCTCTACATAGTGAAGCTTATACTCTTTGATGTTGCTTAAAAATTTCTAACCACATTCTACATTTTATTAATGTATTATAAACTCTCTCTTTATGGTTCATGAGCATCATTCTAATTTTTATAATTAATTCAAGAAACTCCATATAATGCTTTAATCGCTGGACTAACCACTCTAAAATCATTAATAACTAGAGAAATGGAGACAACAAACGTTCCAAACCTCTTTGGCCATCATTATATATCAATGGAGGATGCAATTGCCCTAAAAAAATATTGTCATATTTTTTAATTTTACTAAAAATATTTAGGTTTACCCTATGAAAATATTGAATTTTTCAAGTTAAATGCTCTATATAGTGAACCTTATACCTTTGGTGTTGCTTAAAAATTTGTAACCACATTCTACATTTTTATTAATTTATTCTAAACTCTTTTGTGGTTCATGGGCATCATTCTAATTTATTTTAATAATTAATTCAGTAAAACTTCATATATTGCTTAAATAAGTGGACTAACCACTCTAGAATCATAAATAACTAGAGAAATGGAGACAACAAACATTCCAAACCTGACCATCATTATATGTCAATGGAGGATGAAAATATACTAAAACAATATTGTCATATTTTTTTAATTTTACTCAAAATATGTAGTTCACCCCTATGAAAATATTGAATTTTTCAAATGCTCTATATAGTGAAGCTTATACTCAGTGTTGCTTAAAAATTTGTAACCACATTCTACATTTTATTAATGTATTCTAAACTCTCTTTGTGGTTCATGGGCATCATTCTAATTTATTTTAATAATTAATTCAAGAAAACTTCATATATTGCTTAAATAAGTGGACTAACCACCCCTGTAATCATAAATAACTAGAGAAATGGAGACAACAAACATTCCAAACCTCTTTGACCATCATTATATGTCAATGGAGGATGCAAATATGCACTAAAACAATATTGTCATATTTTTTTAATTTTACTCAAAATATGTAGGTTTACCCCTATGAAAATATTGATTTTTCGATAAATGCTCTATATAGTGAAGCTTATACTCTTTGGTGTTGCTTAAAAATTTGTAACCACATTCTACATTTCTATTAATGTATTCTAAACTCTCTTTTATGGTTCATGGACATCATTCTAATTTTTTAATAATTAATTCAGTAAAACTCCATATATTGCTTAAATGAGTGGACTAACCACTCTGAAATCATAAATAACTAGAGAAATGGAGACAACAAACCTTCCAAACCTCTTTGGGTATCATTATATATCATTGGAGGATGCAAATATGCCCTGAAACAATACTGTCATATTTTTTTAATTTTACTCAAAATATGTAGGTTTACCCCTATGAAAATATTGAATTTTTCGTTAAATGCTCTATATAAGAAGCTTATACTCTTTGATGTTGCATAAAAATTTCTAACCACATTCTACATTTTTATTAATGTATTCTAAACTCTCTTTTATGGTTCATGGGCATCATTCAAATTTTTTTATAATTAATTTAGTAAAACTCCATATATTGCTTAAATCAGTGGACTAACAACTCTAAAATCATAAATAACTAGAGAAATGGAGACAACAAACGTTCCAAACCTCTTTGACCATCATTATATGTCAATGAAGGATGAAAATATGCACTAAAACAATATTGTCATATTTTTTTAATTTTACTCAAAATATGTAGGTTTACCCCTATGAAAATATTGAATTTTTCGTTAAATACTCTATATAGTGAAGCTTATTCTCTTTGGTGTTGCTTAAAAATTTCTAACCACATTCTACATTTTTATAATGTATTCTAAACTCTCTTTTCTGGTTCATGGGCATCATTCTAATTTTTATATAATTAATTCAGTAAAACTCCATATATTGCTTAAATCAGTGGACTAACCACTCTAAAATCGTAAATAACTAGAGAAATGAAGACAACAAACCTTCCAAACCTCTTTGGGTATCATTATATATCATTGGAGGATGCAAATATGCCCTGAAACAATATTGTCATATTTTTTTAAATTTTACTCAAAATATGTAGGTTTACCCCTATGAAAATATTGAATTTTTCGTTAAATGCTCTACATAGTGAAGCTTATACTCTTTGATGTTGCTTAAAATTTCTAACCACATTCTACATTTTTATTAATGTATTATAAACTCTCTTTTATGGTTCATGAGCATCATTCTAATTTTTATAATTAATTCAAGAAACTCCATATAATGCTTTAATCAATGACTAACCACTCTAAAATCATTAATAACTAGAGAAATGGAGACAACAAACGCCCAAACCTTTGCCATCATTATATATCAATGGAGGATGCAATTGCCCTAAAAAATATTGTCATATTTTTTTAATTTTACAAAAATATTTAGGTTTACTCCCTATGAAAATATTGAATTTTTTCGCTAAATGCTCTATATAGTGAACCTTATACTCTTTGGTGTTGCTTAAAAATTTGTAACCACATTCTACATTTTTATTAATTTATTCTAAACTCTCTTTTGTGGTTCATGGGCATCATTCTAATTTATTTTATAATTAATTCTAGAAACTTCTATATATGCTTAAATAAGTGGACTAACCAATTCAAAATCATAAATAACTAGAAATGGAGACAACAAACATTCCAAACCTCTTGACCATCATTATATGTCAATGGAGGATGAAAATATGCACTAAAACAATATTGTCATATTTTTTTAATTTTAACTCAAAATATGAAGGTTCACCCTATGAAAATATTGAATTTTTCTAAATGCTCTATATAGTGAAGCTTTATACTTTGGTGTTGCTTAAAATTTGTAACCACATTCTACATTTTTATTAATGTATTCTAAACTCTCATGGTTCATGGGCATCATTCTAATTTATTTTTATAATTAATTCAAGAAACTTCATATATTTAATAAGTGGACTAACCACCTCAGAATCATAAATAACTAGAAATGGAGACAAACATTCCAAACCTCTTTGACCATCATTATATGTCAATGGAGGATGCAAATATGCACTAAAACAATATTGTCATATTTTTTTAATTTTACAAATATGTAGGTTTACCCCTATGAAAATATTGATTTTTCGCTAAATGCCTCATATAGTGAAGCTTATACTCTTTCATGCTTGCTTAAAATTTGTAACCATTCTACATTTTATTAATGTATTCTAAACTCTCTTTTATGGTTCATGGACATCATTCTAATTTTTTTTAATAATTAATTCAGTAAAACTCCATATATTGCTTAAATGAGTGGACTAACCACTCAAATCATAAATAACTAGAGAAATGGAGACAACAAACCTTCCAAACCTCTTTCGTATTATATCATTGAGGATGCAAATATGCCCTGAAACAATATTGTCATATTTTTCAATTTTACTCAAAATATGTAGGTTTACCCCTATGAAAATATTGAATTTTTCGCTAAATGCCTATATAGTGAAGCTTATACTCTTTGATGTTGCTTAAAATTTCTAACCACATTCTACATTTTATTAATGTATTCTAAACTCTCTTTTATGGTTCATGGGCATCATTCTAATTTTTTATAATTAATTTAGTAAAACTCCATATATTACTTAAATCATGGACTAACAACTCTAAAATCATAAATAACTAGAGAAATGGAGACAACAAACGTTCCAAACCTCTTTGACCATCATTATATGTCAATGAAGGATGAAAATATGCACTAAAACAATATTGTCATATTTTTAATTTTACTCAAAATATGTAGGTTTACCCCTATGAAAATATTGAATTTTTCGTTAAATACTCTATATAGGAAGCTTATTCTTTGGTGTTGCTTAAAAATTTCTAACCACATTCTACATTTTTATAATGTATTCTAAACTCTCTTTTCTGGTTCATGGGCATCATTCTAATTTTTATATAATTAATTCAGTAAACTCCATATATTGCTTAAATCGTGACTAACCACTAAATCATAAATAACTAGAGAAATGAAGACAACAAACCTTCCAAACCCTTTGGGTATCATTATATATCATGGAGGATGCAAATATGCCCTGAAACAATATTGTCATATTTTTTTAAGTTTCACTCAAAATATGTAGGTTTACCCCTATGAAAATATTGAATTTTTCGTTAAATGCTCTACATAGTGAAACTTACACTCTTTGGTGTTGCTTAAAAATTTCTAACCACATTCTACATTTTTATTAATGTATTATAAACTCTCTTTATGGTTCATGAGCATCATTCTAATTTTATAATTAATTCAGTAAAACTCCATATAATGTTTTAATCAAGACTAACCAACTCTAAAATCATTAATAACTAGAGAAATGGAGACAACAAACGTTCCAAACCTCTTTGGCCATCATTATATATCAATGGAGGATGCAAATATGCCCTAAAAAATATTGTCATATTTTTTTAATTTTACTCAAAATATTTAGGTTTACCCCTATGAAAATATTGAATTTTTCGTTAAATGCTCTATATGTGAAGCTTATACTCTTTGGTGTTGCTTAAAATTTGTAAACCATTCTACATTTCGATTAATGTATTCTAAACTCTTTATGGTTCATGGACATCATTCTAATTTTTTTAAATTAATTCAGTAAAACTCCATATATTGCTTAAATTAGTGGACTAACCACTCTAAAATCATAAATAACTGAGAAATGGAGACAACAAACCTTCCAAACCTCTTTTGTATCATTATATATCATTGAGGATGCAAATATGCCCTAAAAACATATTGTCATATTTTTTTAATTTTACTCAAAATATGTAGGTTTACCCTCATGAAAATATTGAATTTTTCAAGTTAAATGCTCTATATAGTAAGCTTATACTCTTTGATGTTGCTTAAAAATTTCTAACCACATTCTACATTTTATTAATGTATTCTAAACTCTTTTATGGTTCATGGGCATCATTCAAATTTTTTTATAATTAATTTAGTAAAACTCCATATATTGCTTAAATCATGGACTAACAACTCTAAAATCATAAATAACTAGAGAAATGGAGACAACAAACGTTCCAAACCTCTTTGACCATCATTATATGTCAATGGAGGATGAAAATATGCACTAAAACAATATTGTCATATTTTTTTAATTTTACTCAAAATATGTAGGTTTACTCCCCTATGAAAATATTGAATTTTTCAAGTAAATACTCTATATGTGAAGCTTATTCTCTGGTGTTGCTTTAAAAATTTCTAACCACATTCTACATTTTTATAATGTATCTAAACTCTCTTTCTGGTTCATGGGCATCATTCTAATTTTTATATAATTAATTCAAGTAAAACTCCATATATTGCTTAAACCTGGACTAACCACCTAAAATCAAATAACTAGAAATGAAGACAACAAACCTTCCAAACCTCTTTGGGTATCATTATATATCATTGAGGATGCAATATGCCCTGAAACAATATTGTCATATTTTTTAAATTTTACTCAAAATATGTAGGTTTACTCCCAATGAAAATATTGAATTTTTCTGTTAAATGCTCTACATAGTGAAGCTTTATACTCTGATGTTGCTTTAAAAATTTCTAACCACATTCTACATTTTATTAATGTATTATAAACTCTCTTTTATGGTTCATGAGCATCATTCTAATTTTTTATAATTAATTCAAGAAAACTCCATATAATGCTTTTAATCTTGGACTAACCACTCTAAAATCATTAATAACTAGAGAAATGGAGACAACAAACGTTCCAAACCTCTTTGGCCATCATTATATATCAATGGAGGATGCAAATATGCCCTAAAAAAATATTGTCATATTTTTTAATTTTACTAAAAATATTTAGGTTTACCCCCATGAAAATATTGAATTTTCTGTTAAATGCTCTATATGAACCTTATACTTTGCTTAAAAATTTGTAACTACATTCTACATTTTATTAATTATTCTAAACTCTCTTTTGTGGTTCATGGGCATCATTCTAATTTATTTTTAATAATTAATTCAGTAAAACTTCATATATTGCTTAAATAAGTGGACTAACCACCTCAGAATCATAAATAACTGTGAGAAATGGAGACAACAAACATTCCAAACCTCTTTGACCATCATTATATGTCAATGGAGGATGCAAATATGCACTAAAACAATATTGTCATATTTTTTTAATTTTACTCAAAATATGTAGGTTTACCCCTATGAAAATATTGAATATTTCCTTAAATGCTCTATATAGAGAAGCTTATACTCTTTGGTGTTGTTTTAAAAATTTGTAACCACATTCTACATTTTTATTAATGTATTCTAAACTCTCTTTTATGGTTCATGGACATCATTCTAATTTTTTTTAATAATTAATTCAGTAAAACTCCATATATTGCTTAAATTAGTGGACTAACCACTCTGAAATCATAAATAACTAGAGAAATGGAGACAACAAACCTTCCAAACCCTTTGCCATCATTATATATCATTGAGGATGCAAATATGCCCTGAAACAATACTGTCATATTTTTAAATTTTACTCAAAATATGTAGGTTTACCCCATGAAAAAATATTAAATTTTGTTGTGCTCTATATATGAAGCTTTTATACTCTTGGTGGTTAAAAATTTGAACTACATTCTACATTTTTATTAATGTATTCTAAACTCTCTGTTATGGTTCATGGGCATCATTCTAATTTTTTTTATAATTAATTCAGTAAAACTCCATATATTGCTTAAATTAGTGGACTAACCACTCAAATCATAAATAACTAGAGAAATGGAGACAACAAACCTTCCAAACCTCTTGGGTATCATTATATATCTGGAGGATGCAAATATGCCCTGAAACAATATTGTCATATTTTTTAATTTTACTCAAAATATGTAGGTTTACCCTATAAAAATATTGAATTTTTCAGTTGCTCTATATAAGAAGCTTATACTCTTTGATGTTGCTAAAACTTCTAAACACATCTCTACATTTTATTAATGTATTCTAAACTCTCTTTATGGTTCATGGGCATCATTCAAATTTTTTATAATTAATTTAGTAAAACTCCATATATTGCTTAAATCAGTGGACTAACAACTCTAAAATCATAAATAACTAGAGAAATGGAGACAACAAACGTTCCAAACCTCTTTGACCATCATTATATGTCAATGGAGGATGAAAATATGCACTAAAACAATATTGTCATATTTTTTAATTTCACTCAAAATATGTAGTTTTACCCCTATGAAAATATTGAATTTTTCATAAATAATTTATATAGTAGTTTATTCTATTGGTGTTTCTAAAAATTTCTAACCACATTCTACATTTTATAATGTATTCTAAACTCTTTTCTGGTTCATGGGCATCATTCTAATTTTTATATAATTAATTCAAGTAAAACTCCATATATTGCTTAAATCAAAGGGACTAACCACTCTAAAATCAGAAATAACTGTGAGAAATGAAGACAACAAACCTTCCAAACCTCTTTGGGTATCATTATATATCATTGGAGGATGCAAATATGCCCTGAAACAATATTGTCATATTTTTAAGTTTCACTCCAAAATATGTAGTTTACCCTCATGAAAATATTGAATTTTTCAAATGCCTCACATAAAGCTTATACTTTGATGTTGCTAAAATTTCTAACTACATCTACATTTTGTATTAATGTATTATAAACTCCTTTTATGGTTCATGAGCATCATTCTAATTTTTATAATTAATTCTAAAACTCATATAATGCTTTTAACTGGACTAACCACTCTAAAATCATTAATAACTAGAGAAATGGAGACAACAAACGTTCCAAACCTCTTTGGCCATCATTATATATCAATGGAGGATGCAAATATGCCCTAAAAATATGGTCATATTAATTTTACTAAAAATATTTAGGTTTACCCCTATGAAAATATTGAATTTTTTCAAAATGCTTCTATATATGAACCTTATACTCTTTGGTGTTGCTTAAAAATTTGTAACCACATTCTACATTTTTATTAATTTATTCTAAACTCTCTTTTGTGGTTCATGGGCATCATTCTAATTTATTTTTAATAATTAATTCAGTAAAACTTCATATATCATTTAAATAAGTGGACTAACCACCTCAGAATCATAAATAACTAGAGAAATGGAGACAACAAACATTCCAACCTCTTTGACCATCATTATATGTCAATGGAGGATGCAAATATGCTCCTAAAACAATATTGTCATATTTTTTAATTTTACTCAAAATATGTAGGTTTACCCCTATGAAAATATTGAATTTTTCAAGTAAATGCTCTATATGAAGCTTATACCTTTGGTGTTGCTTAAAAATTTGTAACCACATTCTACATTTTTATTAATGTATTCTAAACTCTCTTTTATGGTTCAAGGACATCATTCTAATTTTTTAATAATTAATTCAGAAACTCCATATATTGCTTAAATTAGTGATTAACCACCTGAAATCATAAATAACTGAGAAATGGAACAACAAACCTTCCAAACCTCAATCATTATATATCATTGAGGATGCAAATATGCCCTGAAACAATATTGTCATATTTTTTAATTTTACTTAAAATATGTAGGTTTACCCTATGAAAATATTGAATTTTCAAGCAAATGCCTCTATATGTGAAGCTTATTCTCTTGGTGTTGCTTAAAAATTCTAACCATCTACATTTTATAATGTATTTAAACTCTCTTTTTGGTTCATGGGCATCATTCTAATTTTTTTTATTAATTGTAAAACTCCATATATTTTAAATTGGACTAACCACTCAAATCATAAATAACTAGAGAAATGAAGACAACAAACCTTCCAAACCTCTTTGGGTATCATTATATATCATGGAGGATGCAATATGCCCTGAAACAATATTGTCATATTTTTTTCAATTTTACTCAAATATGTGGTTTTACCCTATGAAAATATTGAATTTTCGCTAAATGCTCATAGTGAAACTTATACTCTTTCGTGTTGCTTAAAAATTTCTAATCACATTCTACATTTTATTAATGTATTATAAACTCTCATGGTTCATGAGCATCATTCTAATTTTTTATAATTAATTCAGCAAAACTCCATAATGCTTTAAACTGGACTAACCACTCTAAAATCATTAATAACTAGAGAAATGGAGACAACAAACGTTCCAAACCTCTTTGGCCATCATTATATATCAATGGAGGATGCAATATGCCCTAAAAAATATTTGTCCATTTTTAATTTTACTCAAAATATTTAGGTTTACCCTATGAAAATATTGAATTTTTCAAGAAATGCTCTATATGTGAAGCTTATACTCTTTGGTGTTGCTTAAAACTTGTAACCACATTCTACATTTTTATTACTGTATTCTAAACTCTCTTTGTGGTTCATGGGTATCATTCATTTATTTTAATAATTAATTCAGAAACTTCATATATTGCTTAATAAAGTGGACTAACCACACAGAATCATAAATAACTAGAAATGGAGACAACAAACATTCCAAACCTCTTTGACCATCATTATATGTCAATGGAGGATGCAAATATGCACTAAAACAATATTGTCATATTTTTTTTTAATTTTACTCAAAATATGTAACACCTATGAAAATATTGAATTTTTCAAGTTAAATGCTCTATATGAAGCTTATACTTTCTGTTTTGCTTAAAAATTTGTAACCACTTTCTACATTTCTATTAATGTATTCTAAACTCTCTCTTTTATGGTTCATGGGCATCATTCAAATTTTTATAATTAATTTAGTAAAACTCCATATATTGCTTAAATCAAGGACTAACAACTCTAAAATCATAAATAACTAGAGAAATGGAGACAACAAACGCTCCAAACCTCTGTATCATTATATATCACTGGAGGATGCAAATATGCCCTGAAACAATACTTGTCATATTTTTTAATTTTACTCCAAAATATGTAGGTTTATATGTAGGTTTTACCCCCATGAAATATTGAATTTTTCGTTAAATGCTCTATATGTGAAGCTTATACTTTTGATGTTGCTTAAAAATTTCTAACCACATTCTACATTTTATTAATGTATTCTAAACTCTCTTTATGGTTCATGGGCATCATTCAAATTTTTTATAATTAATTTAGTAAAACTCCATATTGCTTAAATCTGGACTAACAACTCTAAAATCATAAATAACTAGAGAAATGGAGAGACAACAAACGTTCCAAACCTCTTTGACCATCATTATATGTCAATGAAGGATGAAAATATGCACTAAAACAATATTGTCATATTTTTTTTAATTTTACTCAAAATATGTAGGTTTACCCTATGAAAATATTGAATTTTTCTATAAATACTCTATATAGTGGGCTTATTCTCTTTGGTGTTGCTTAAAATTTCTAACCACATTCTACATTTTTATAATGTATTCTAAACTCTCTTTTCTGGTTCATGGGCATCATTCTAATTTTTATATAATTAATTCAGTAAAACTCCATATATTGCTTAAATCAGTGGACTAACCACTCTAAAATCGTAAATAACTAGAGAAATGAAGACAACAAACCTTCCAAACCTCTTTGGGTATCATTATATATCATTGGAGGATGCAAATATGCCCTGAAACAATATTGTCATATTTTTTTAAATTTTACTCAAAATATGTAGGTTTACCCCTATGAAAATATTAAATTTTTCGTTAAATGCTCTACATAGTGAAGCTTATACTCTTTGATGTTGCTTAAAAATTTCTAACCACATTCTACATTTTTATTAATGTATTATAAACTCTCTTTTATGGTTCATGAGCATCATTCTAATTTTTTATAATTAATTCAGTAAAACTCCATATAATGCTTTAATCAGTGGACTAACCACTCTAAAATCATTAATAACTAGAGAAATGGAGAATAAAACAAACGTTCCAAACCTCTTTGGCCATCATTATATATCAATGGAGGATGCAAATATGCCCTAAAAAATATTGTCATATTTTTTTAATTTTACTAAAAATATTTAGGTTTACCCCTATGAAAATATTGAATTTTTCGTTAAATGCTCTATATAGTGAACCTTATACTCTTTGGTGTTGCTTAAAAATTTGTAACCACATTCTACATTTTTATTAATTTATTCTAAACTCTCTTTTGTGGTTCATGGGCATCATTCTAATTTATTTTTAATAATTAATTCAGTAAAACTTCATATATTGCTTAAGTAAGTGGACTAACCACCCTGTAATCATAAATAACTAGAGAAATGGAGACAACAAACATTCCAAACCTCTTTGACCATCATTATATGTCAATGGAGGATGCAAATATGCACTAAAACAATATTGTCATATTTTTTTAATTTTACTCAAAATATGTAGGTTTACCCCTATGAAAAAATATTGAATTTTCAAGTTAAATGCTCTATATAAGAAGCTTATACCTTTGGTGTTGCTTAAAAATTTGTGTAACTACATTCTACATTTTTATTAATGTATTCTAAACTCTCTTTTATGGTTCAAGACATCATTCTATTTTTTTTTAATAATTAATCAGTAAAACTCCATATATTGCATAAAATTAAGGACTAACCAATTAAATCATAAATAACTAGAGAAATGGAGACAACAAACCTTCCAAACCTCTTTGGGTATCATTATATATCATTGAGGATGCAAATATGTTCTGGAAACAATATTGTCATATTTTTTAATTTTAATCTAAAATATGTTTACCCCTATGAAAATATTGAATTTTTCTGTTAAATGCTCTATATAGTGGAAGCTTATACTCTTGGATGTTGCTTAAAA